>WAAG01059240.1:0-20239 GCA_013390105.1 Tichodroma muraria | reverse complement strand
TTGTATTAGTTAATAAAAGTCTGTTCTTTTCAAGTTTAAACCTGCTTTGCTCTTGATTACAAAATTCCTTTTCTTTTGGCAACCCAAACTGATAGTTTTTTTTTTCCTGTCTGGTTCACAATGAAACCACGACACCTGGTTCTTACCTTTTCTTTCACAAGAGCACAGTTAAAACATTATTATAAATTAAAACATTATAAAACATATTATTATTAGCAAGTGATTGACATTTTTGGTTGGTACTATATAAGTTATAAAAGCTCAACATAATCTTTAGCCTATAAATCACTGATTATTCACTGGATATAAGAATAATGGACCAGTCTGCAAAACATCTAAAAAATATAAAGCAAAACAAGAAAAATCCAAGAAACAATTATTTAAATTTACTCTTCTCTGTATTGTGTTAGGTTGTTCTCAGGCTTTTTGTTTCTGTTTTCCAGAAAGGTTAGAAAATTTTTCAGTTCTACATAGCTGGGAAACAGTGCCTGAGTTATATATGCCTGTTTTTATCATCCCAAATAAATTCTGCAATAGTCCCCACTAAAACTATTCAAAGCAGCACTGATTTCCCCATCCTATCCAATAACTCCCCCACAGGGCAACAAAATGAAGCCAAAGGAAGTACAAGTGATGGAAGAAGGTGCAAGGTCTGAATAAAGTGCTAGTCCTGCTTTTACCCTAAGAGGCATATAACAAATTTCTACAAACCTCCCAAAAAGCTTTACTGAAGTTTTGCAGCAGCTTGAATTACACAGAGTATATTCTGGCCATGAAAAGAGACTATACAAGCTCTGGCTTTAGTTACACCACCGTCAAGTAAAAAAAAGGAGAGGAAAAACAAAGTCCAAGTGAAAAATGAAATTTGCCTCATTAGTCTTCTATATGACATAGTTTTAGGGTTCATATGTGTCCTACTTAAAGACAAAAGGTGAACTTCTGCCTCAACAAGAGGAGTTCCATCCTAGCATAAGAAGGCAATAAAAAGTCTAGGTTTTTTACCAAACATTAATAACAGAAATACTGCATTTTCTTCACTCTGACTTGGTGTACCAGGTTGACTTTTGAAAATGCAGACTCCTGAATGAAGAAGGTAGGACCACTGAAGTAAATATTCCTGATGGTATTGTATTGATCATTATATGATCAATGTGTATACACATTGAAAGTTAGCAGATGTCTGCAGTTATTACTGGTAAGTGATTACTTTGACTCCAGATATCTTGGAACTGTGATTTGAATGGAATTACAAGCAGTCTAATGAAATTCTTGAGTTTCTGAACAAGAGTTAAGATGCAGGATATGAGATACACAAGATTTTGAAGCACTTGTCTTTGAGAATGACGGCTGGTGACAGACAGCTATATGTGCTAACATAGACTGCCTGAAATAGAACTAGATCTATATCTGAAATGTATTGTCATTACCAAGGAGCTCACCTGGCACTGATAACCAAAAATACAGATCCCTTGAAAGATGAAATAGTCATTTGTTGGCAAACCCAGAAAATCTTATTTAATAATCATTATATTTAATAATTAATTATCTTATTTAATTTCAAACACCATGTGAGTTGTTAAAGTTTCATCTAATTAAAATAAATATGTCAATGAAAGTTGGAAATAAAACCTCAAAATAGACACAATTATTTATCACAATTATTATCACCTGTATTTTACCACAAGAGAAATGTGNTTTGTTTGTTTGTTGACCAAAATGAAAAATGTCAAGCAAACTGAGTTCTTTAATACTATTTTCTTGGTTAATATTCATGTTGTCTTGACAAATTGCAAAGAAAAATACTATATTTTTTCAAAATACTTTTTGGATGAAACATATGAACTGTAGAAACATTGCTTGTGTATTCTCATAAAAACTTTGTAAAGACAAAGTTGTAGTTGCCTATAGACTTCATTGCAAAATAAATTATCCGGTAACAGGATTATACTTAATAAAAATATTCCTATTCTTAAAAAAAAAAAAAAAAAGCCCCTAAATTAAGGCCATAGTAGTGAATACTGCTAAGGCCACTGCAGTCAAGTCTCCTACAGTCCTGCTCAAACCTAACAATTGGTCTTGTTTGCAGATAACTGCAGTTACTTTGGAAATTGATGATATCCAGCCTTAACAACTCCAGAAGCAAGCAACATAACTACCTCTTTTTTCAGAGTTGTTACACATCAGTCCTGTACTCTGGTGTATTTGAAGGGAAATAAGCTGCTGCATCCTCGGAAACAGATCCTACATTTCCATATTTCAGTAGGGAAACTAAAGTTGTGTCAAACAGGTAGGGCGCTCTCTGCTTCACACGTGGTGGTGTGTTATATCCTGACACACGTAAGGGAGCTTAGGCACCCAGCTCCCTAAGGTCCTTCTAAAATATTCAGGCTAAAATCTTCCATAGCACAATTGTCTGGCTTTTTCCACTTAATAGAGCTTGCCTCCTTATTAGAATTGGAAAATCAGTAAACAGAGCTGTCAGCATGGATTTACAGCAATGTTTTCATTTTGCCCTGGAGCAGAACTTTCCTTAAGGTAGGAACTATCTTAAATGGCAGTATGAGTTGGGACTGTATGACATACTGCATATGGCAAATGTGAGAAAGAGCCAGACCGCCATTTATTTTTTTTTATTTATTACAATTTCACAGTAAACTGTTAGAATACTAATACACACATGCAAAACTCATATTTCTTTTGAGGCAACAGTGGAGAGCATCCAAACAGAGAAA
Organism: Tichodroma muraria; assembly: GCA_013390105.1. Taxonomy (NCBI): domain Eukaryota; kingdom Metazoa; phylum Chordata; class Aves; order Passeriformes; family Sittidae; genus Tichodroma; species Tichodroma muraria. The sequence continues at coordinate 17,507 of WAAG01059240.1, read as the reverse complement.
TTAAAGTGTGTGAGGCTTCTGCAGAGACAGAAGTAAATCTATCTGAGCTTAAAATATTTTGACATCTAAGGAAGACTTAACTCTAAAGAAGCATTTTGGATGGAAATACTTTTAAAAACATTCTTGAAAGTTGATTTGGGTTTGTATGGGGTTTGTTTTGTTGTCAGTTGTTTGGTTGTTTTTTTTCCAAAAAGATAAAAACACTAAGGGTGTTTGATTAGAAGAGCATTTAGCCAAAATGAGAGAGGTTTTTTTCATGAAATTAAGTAGTACTTACAGTCTGTATTCACAGAAAACAATGAGGGATAAATAATTTTGAACAAACAATATCTTATAAGGTGTGTCTCCTGTAAGTATGAATACTTCTATCAAAGTGGAATAGTTGATGCACAGACCATCTTGTCAAGACCCAGTTCAACAAAGCCCACCAAAGTCTCTCCACAAAATCCAGTGTACTGGAATCAGAAAGGGAGACACTCATTCAGGCAAGCCCTGTTCACTCCTTTCAATTAAGAAAACTCTCTGCTGAACTAAGGAGTAAAACAGGAGATATACTGGTTATTTGCCAGAACTTTCTAGCTTGTATGTTGTTTAATTATTTAATATTATGTTGTATGACTGAATTCTCCTGTTTCAGCAGTGCTTTCTTGAGGTTGTGAGAAAAATAGATGCACAAATGGTGAGTATATAGAAGCTTTCTATAACTCTGAAATTAACAGTTCATGCAAATACATAAGCAATCTAGGATTTCAGTAACCAAAGGCTATAGCAGACATTTATGAAGTAGCTCTCCTGATCCAAATTTAGTTGCTATGTTTAATATGTAACAATATCAATTTATAGGGCATTTCAATGATTTACAGCATTTTCTTTGTTTTATTGTATCAAGCACTGTAGGTTATCAAAAGTAGAATGCTTGAGTTAATTAACAGCTAATGAATTTTTGAGATATTGAACTGCAGAATGTGAACAGTTTTCTAAATCAAGCAAGGTTACTGACACCCAACATATTACAGTGCTTTGAAAATGCTTTACTTCACCATGTTGTGAGTTCTGGCTCCCAGAGATAAACTGATTACACAGAAAGACAACCAAACCATGGCCAAAGATGGAGATATTCTGGATGTTTCACACAGCTTTTGCTGAAACCTCCACATGAAAAGTCCAGGTTGTTTTTTTCCTCTCTGCAGGACCTAGGTCACTAAAAGATTAATTCATATGCCAAAAGATAGTTCTTGTGAGTAAGGGATCTAAGACATTAAATATTCAAAAAACTAAAGGTCAGGTCTGGACTGAACTATATGATCAATTTGAAAATGATAAACCAATACTCAGATAACACCTAGATTTAATACTTCTAGTTTTAACTGAGCAAACAGGACATTTTCTCTCTCATGAAAGCTCATGAACAAAGCATTGCAATTGCTCTTCCAGAGTCTCAAATTAAATGATAAATTATCTTAAAATATATAGTGAGTTCCTATGTACCTTGATAGTTGCAGATGTAACTGTAGGTAAATCATGATTAACAGTGTGAATTAATTTTCAGGTAAAAATAGTTACACAATAATAATAAAAGTAGCACAGTCTGGGGAAGGCTAAAATCATTACTGATTTTATAACTTTTGAGAAAAAAATCTCTTCTCTAGAAATTTTTATTCTAGCAATATTGACAAATATAAATATTTGTATATACACATACTTGTATATATAAATATACACATACTTGATTTTAAAGCCATCTGACCACCAAAACAAATGTGCAAGAGTTAATTTTCATAAGAATGTCATCCCAGCAATAAATTTCAAAGACCTTACAGCATTAATTACATACTCACTACCCTTCGCTTTCCTACCCAATTTCAATGGGAAGAAAAAAAAATACCCCCTTATCATGCTTCTAATCTTCCATGAAAATTTCCCATTAGACTCAAAAGAGTTGATATGCATGTAAAGCAATCTCAGGTCAATGCACTTCACAGCTGTAATGGAGAAAACTGAACCATATGAGCTGCCTCTCCCACAGAACAATGCTGATAGATGCTCCACTGATAGGAACAGAGTGTCTGAAGAAGGTGTAGGAAGGACAAGATGTGTCCAAAGGAGGCAAAGACCATACTTTTACTTGTATTTTAGAGTTTCCCATTACTTTTTTGAGTTCCACAAGACCTCCTCTAGGTTTGTTAGCTTTCCTCTTATTCTTCCTTTAACCTCTCAGTGACTGATACTGACCTGAAAACAACTCAAAAATTACATTGATTTTGATGAGATGATTTTAAAATAAATCCTTAACTATAAAAGCTTTTCTGATCTAAACACCATATTTGGATGATGATTCATATTCTGCAGTTGCCAAAAGTTGTGTGCAAAAGCATACCATGAATGAGACAAAATGAGTAAGGCATTTTCTCTTTGCTTTTCTGTTCCATGCAGAACTCAATAGATTTTTGCCCACAGAGCAAATACACACAATTCAGGGAACAAAGATGTGGTACCTGTTTTTATAAATGAAAGATCATTGGGCTATGGATCTTCTTTCTACCCATGTTGTACTGAATGGATCATGCTGCTCCCTATTCCTCAAAATGGTCTTGGCTTACTGTAAACATCAGGAGACAGTCTCATCCAGGGGGATGAGGAGTTTGATGACAGTTAATGACATTAAGGAGCAGACGCAAGCTCCCCTTGCATGTTCCCTTTTTTCTCATTTGACTTTTCATTCTGTCTCCTGACTTCTGCTGCACTGGCAGTGTCTCACATCTTCTGTTGTTTGCTAAAATGTCACAATAAAAAATGTAAAGCCCTCTTTACAGCACTAGCATTTTGCAACAGAAAAAAATCCACCTCTTTCCTACTCCCCAATACTAGAGCCTCAGCATCTTTCAGAGACTTCTTTACTGGAGGTATCATTATGTGATTGATGTAGGAGGCACAGAGCTAACAAAGTTTCTCTTATTCTCCATCACTTATAGACTGGAAAAGGATAGACATATGAAAACTCTTATGCCCTGAGGGCACAACCGTTATGTGGGCTCTGACACAGTCTGTATTTACTGTAATTCAGGAAAAATGTTGTGGATTTATTTGTGTCAAGATCTTTTCTATTCCATTTCTTTCAGAAGGATAACCATAGCAGAGCATGTGTGTTTAGCCTCCTTGTCATTTTCCCACTTCTGCAAAGCAGCTCAGCTATTCTGGCTGATACCTGGAAAGATTTTCTTACATAAGAAATAGTCTACTAGTTATTCATTACTACTGTGTTTGAACCTGAGACACTTTATGAGAATGTGGAAGAAAATAACATTGTTTTTCCGTTGACCCCATCTATCTGGACTTGTGCAAAGGCAGAAGGCAGAGAGACCTGCACGTGGCTTGGGGCAAACCTGGACATATGGACAGACTGGGAAATGAGACACTGGAAAGTAGTGCTGTGAAAAAGGACCTGGGGGACCTGGTCAATGGCAAGTTGACAACCAGTCAGCAGTGCCCTGGCAGCCAGGAGTGCCAAGCATGTTCTGGGGACATCAGGCACAGCAACACAGCCGGGCAGGGGAGGGGATTGTCTCACTCTGCTCTGCCCTGGGGCAGCCTCACCTCGAGTTCTGGGGGCAGGTTTGGGTGCCACAATATAAGAAAGACATTAAATTACTAGAGAGTGTGCAAGAGAGGGCAACAGAAATGGTGAAGGGTCTTGAGTGGCAAGTGTATGAGGAGTAGCTGAGGTCACTTGGTCTGTTCAGCCTGGAGGAGACTGAGGGGAGACCTCACTGCAGTTACAACTTCCTCATGCGGGGAAGAGGAGGGGCAGACACTGCTCTGATCTCTGGGGTGACCTGTGACAGGACCTAAAGGAATGGCCTGAATTTGTGTCAGAGTAGGTTTAGGTAGGATATTAGGAAAAAGTTTTACACACAGAGTGTTGGGCACTAGAACAGGCTCCCCAGGTAAGCAGTCACAGCACCAGCCTGACAGAGTTCAAGAAGTGTTTGGACAAAGCTCTCAGGCACATGGTGTGACTCCCGGGGATGGTGCTGTGCAGAACCAGGAGTTGGACTCGATGATCCTTGTGAGTCCCTTCCAACTCAGCTTATTCTGTGATTCTGTGAAAACATCGTAAACTGTCCCACATGACATCCTTCTAAGCTGGAGATACATGGATTTGATGGACAGACTACTCACTGGATAAGGAATTGGCTGGATAGTCACATTCAAAGAGTTGAACTTGATAGCCTTGAAAGGATCAATTTAGCTCAATGTCCAAATGGAGAGCAGTGATGGTGGCATTCTTCAGAGATGGATATCGAGACTGTCGCTGTTTAACCTCTTTTTTTATGACATGGATGGTAGGACTGACTGCATCATCATCAAGTTTATCTGGGTGGTACATGCTGGAGGGAAATGATGCCATCCAGAGGGACCTTGACAGGCTCAAGAGGTGAGGCTGTGTGAACCTCATGAAGCTAAATGAGGCCAAGAGCAAGGTCCTGCACCTGGATCTGGGCAAACCCAAGCACAAATACAGGCTGGGCAGAGAACTGATGGAGAGAAACACTGGGGAGAAGGACTTGGGGTTGTGGATGGACAAGTAGCTCAACAAGAACCAAAAATGTGCACTCACAGCCCAGAAAGCCGAATGTGTCCGGGGCTGCGTCAAAGGCAGTGAGGTCAGCAGGGCAAGGAAGCCTCTGCTCTGCTCTGCTCTGCTCTGCTCTGCTCTGCTCTGCTCTGCTCTGCTCTGGTGAGACCTGACTTGGAATGCTCACCTAGCTCTGAGGCCCCCAGCACAAGATGTGAATCTGTTGGGGTGAGTCCAGAGGGGTGGAGAACCTGTCCTATGAAGATGGGCTGAGACAGCTGAGGCTGTGCAGCTTGGAAAAGAGAAGGCTCTGGGGGATCTTGGGGCACTTTCTGATACCTAGAAGGGGCCTGTAAGAGAACCAGAGAGGAAGTTTTTACGAGGACATATAGTGATAGGACAAGGTGTAATGGCTTTAAACTGAAAGAGGGTAGATGTGGATTAGATATTAGGAAGAAATTCTTTTCTGTAAGGGTGACGAGACACTGGAACAGGTTGCCCAGAGAAACTGTGGATGCCAAATCCCTCAAAGTGTTTAAAGATAGATTGGAGGGGGCCCTGAGCAGCCTGGTCTAGTGGAATGTGTCCTTGCCCATTGGGGATTGCAACTAGACAATCTTTAAGGTCCCTCCCAATACAAACCACTCTATGATCCTGTGATAATATTTGGGTTATTTTCTGTAAAATAATTTAAAATGCCTAAATTACACAGAAATAATTCTCCAGGAAACATTGATTTTTAATTGATCCTAAAGCTTATTATTCACAAAAATACAGCTCAGCTAAATACTTTCTGTAGTCAAAGCTCATTTATTTCCTTTCTTTCTGCTGCTCATCTGCTCATTTGCTCTTGGTGCTTCTCCATGACTGAGCACCATGGGGAATTGTCTACTGAGAAGTTGTTGAGTGGCAAAGGCTTTCAGCAGAGAGGAGCACAGAGATCTAATGACTTCTCACACAGCTGAATTCAGGTCAAGCAACAACTCTGGAAGCACTATGAACAGGAATTTGTTTAGAACAGATTAAAAAAAAAACACAGGAGAAAAGTGTTAAAACTCTTTTTTTGTTCTAGAAGTTATTTAAGGGTACTCTTGGTTAAATGCATCAATCCCCAACCAAAATAAAGTTGAGATCCATCACCCCCTGAGTCTCCTGAAAGATCCCCACTCATCTCAAGAGAGCAGTGAAGCCCTTGGTCTCACCTCAGCATGAAGTGGGTGCAGAATGCAGACAGAAGGGATGTGATTCCAGTAATGATAATACCTCTGTCAGCATGTGTGCCAATTCAACCATGAAATTTGAAGGAGCTCAGCCTGAATAGCTTCCATGCAGATTATTTACACCCACTAGAAGACAGCAGAGGTAAATGTAGACACATTTCAGCTGTAGTCCAAATCCTGTCCTTGGACTCATCTAAATATAAACCAGGTAGAGCCACAACCTAATCATTTGTTTGTTATTGTTTTGTTTTTTAAATTATGCATTTAAATAAAGATATTGTTAGTTTATTGCAATTAATTGGAAAAAGAAAAATCAAACATAACAGGAAGTTCCAGTGCATGACTTCAGCAATTATTCCCTTTGCTACTTAATTTGTTTTTCCATACTGTTTCTCTAGTCAAAAGTAACATATTTTTATGGTCTACAATGCTAGCACTCATTAACTTAACCCTTAACACAATTGCAAAGGAAGAGACCGAAAAGTGACACCTTTCTTTTTCCCAGAGAGAGGACAGTGCAGAGATAATTTGAAGCCTTTTTCTAGGATTTGGTACCCATTTAAAAGCTGGTATTGATTTTAGATGCAATGCATTTTTAATACTTGAACACAGAGCAGTGTAAAGGAATATCATCTGTAACATTATTTCTGAAAAAATTTTCTATCAATTAAAGCTGGAGGAAAACAAATCAAAAAAGAATACACCAAATTAACAACAAACATTGCAACACTGATGTTTCAAAGTTCAGTAGAAACTTTTTACTCTCACGAGCTTATTGAAGTCGTATAATTTTTGTGAAAGAAATGACAATTAATTTTGAGAGTATCTGTTTAGGATTACTCTTCTTATTTTTTAAAACACAGATGTGTCAAGCAAATCTATGTATTTATAATTCAATTTTCTCAGTACGTTTACATGGTAGGTTTGAACTGGACCAAAGCACAAAGAGCTGGCTCAGGGAATAATTTCACCCCCACTGCTGTATCCACATTAGAAAGTACACTAAAACTGAGGTATTACAGCCAAATAGCTTGCTGAGACACTGCAATTTCTTGCCTGACAGCAGCCTCGACTGTACGAAAACTACTTTACTGCTCCAGTTTGCAGGAAAACAGAGCTGGCTTTTACACAGTTGTCTTAGGGTATGAATACTCGGATTTCTCTGACCACCTATGGGCACCAAGTTACCAAAGTGCAGTGTTTGTGACCTTCTAGCTGAGATTACTGATATATTCCTCTTCAGTTTCAAGCTAATCAGGCCACAGGGGACTTAAGCTGACTCGTCTTTTTGTATACTGGATATGTGGGCACGAGCTCCTTTCCCAGATAGCACAAGTGAGGTATAAGCATCACTTTTCAGGCTCATGTTTTTCCTCTGTGCCTCTACACACTCTTGCTTGAGGGAGCTGCTGCTCCCAGGGAAGTCTCACTCTTCTCTAAGCTTTTCTCCCAGAGATGATCAGAAAACTAAAGAGAAATGGGCAGCAGCAAAGCCTTAAAAATTTCATGGAACAATCACCTAGTTAGCGTTAACAAGCTGGTATGAAAGGAGAACTAACAGTAATAAACATTTGCATGCATGTGTATTCACTTGTATTGTGTGGTGGCTGCCCTCATGGTGAATTATTGGCTAATGCTAACGCCATCTACTCCAGAGGGTCAGAAATCTACCTGGAATGTTTCCATATGAATTTCAGAAAATTCAGTGTAGTCATTGATGCAGAAATCCTACAGAACCTCAGCTAGAAAATATTCAAACCAATTAAAATGTCTCAAAAAAATTCCAACCTTTTTTTCCCAGACAGATTTTTTTTTTGAGGATTTATACACTGACATATTACAACTGAACATTCTTTTCTCAATTGCACCAGTATTGATCAGGAGCAAGAAAAGTGAAATATTTTAAATTAAATATAATAAATTACTAAATTTATACTGGAAAACCATGTAAGGCAAAATGAGGTTAAGTGGTTAAGTGCAAAGAGAGCACTGTAGTGGCTCAAGAGCTGTGTATTAGCTCTTAGGTACAACACTTCTTTAATACCCATTAAATATTACAAGGATATTTTCAAAACTGAATAAGATAGCTGGAAGACAACCAGCCAGTCAGAAGCGTAACCCAAAAAGGCAATTAAAGTAATTCAAGATAATCAGTAAAAGAGGAAATAAAAAGAAAAGCAAAGCCAAAAATATACAGGTAGCTCAATTCAATGAAAAGCAGCAGCTATCTAGAACAAGCAGAAAACACACCAAGCAGCCAATGTCAGGCAGCCAACAGCAGAAGTGCTGCATCTTTCACTTTCAGATTGGAGACTTTTATTGTTTGCACGAATGCTCAGACAATGATAGTTTCTCCCATCACAGTTCTGATTTACATGTAACAAGGCTACTTATGCACAATCAGGTGTATACATTATTTAGAATCCACTGTGAGCCAGGCAACACTTGTCAGCTGTTGCTGCTGGGGAGGTTTCTGCCAATAAATTTATTGACATGTAAATTAGATAACCAAGCACAGGGCACAATTAAGAAAGAGCAAATAACCTACATAAGTCAACTCACAGGTAAACTGTATAACCAATCTTGATTTTTTTAGCACTCACGTCTACAAAAATAAGAAACCAATATAAAAGGGAAATGACTGACTTACAAGCAAAGAATTTGATTATCCCCCAAACTTCATAACCACTGTTTTATAAACAAAAATTGTCTCTTAATTCAGTCAGGACAGACTTGAAGAATCACCCACAACACCACCTGTTCTTAACAGGGTGGTACCTTGTGGAAGGGTGCTTACTTAAGTGTCCTGGCTCTCTCTTCTTCAAATAAGCTTAACAGCAATGGGTTCACATTTGAACAGAATTTTTTTACTTTACTGAAAAACTGCTGGTACAGGAAGGTAATACTTAAATAAGAAAATGGTCGCTCTGCAATACAGACAACAATTCTGGTATCTAAATATGCATGTTGAGTGACTATGAATACATCCTAAAGCCTTCAAAACATTGACATGGGCTTTCAGTCATTTTACGAAACCAACAAGAGACCTGTACCCTTTAGAAAAAACACCTGTGGATCAGGAGAGACATGCCAGGCAATTTGAAATGATGCTGGTAGCCTATATTAAGGCATCAAAAAAAAAGCACTTTGACGTGCTATTTTAAGGAGAGAAGAATGTCACATGCTGAAGTATGCCATGCATAGCCTATGCACCCTTAAAAATAAGAAATAAGAAGCTGTAAACACAGGGGAACAAGACAGAAACTCCAGATTTTGCTCCCTGCCCCACTTCAGCTGCTCTCTGAACTCACGAGGAGCATGTGCCAATGCAGCATACAGCAGGAGCACCCTGCCCCTGCAGGTGGGAGTCTCCTCCTGCAAAGGCTAATTATGAAATAAGACCCAAGGCACTCCAGGGCCTTGGCATGCCTCCCAGTGCCTGCTGTGAGCCATGCCTTCCAGCAGCACTACAGCTTTCTGAGGCAGGAGGCCTGACCAGGGCTGTCCTTCATCCCCTGCCTCCATTCCCTTGGGAGAGTTGCAGTTCAGAGCAGCAGGTTAAGGTCAACTAGGGAATTAAGGAAGCAGGAAAGGTAGTTATGTTTGCTAACTGCTCAATCTAAATCTATCTGAAATTACCCACTGAGGATTATACCTTGGAGGTATTCTACGAGCCAAAAAATCTGGGTAATGACAGAAAAGCTGGGTTTCTTTTCTGTTGCTGCTCCTGACTGCTGCTGCTTCAGACCCAGAGAAGTCACTCCATGGCATCTGGTCTGTTGCTCCATTAACATGCACTTGTCTAGCAGAAGCTAATATTCCTGCTCCAACCTCTTTTCTTCCTATTCTCACAGAGCTGCCTCACCACACATGCAGCATAAAATATCTGCCATTCCTGGTGGTAAAAGAGCCAACTCCACAACACGGGGCATTTGTAAAGCCTGTTACTACGGTCAGTCAATGCAGGCGGAGAGCAAGCGAAAACCCAAGTGCTGGGTCTTGTCTGTTTCCGAGTTTTGGACCAAAAAAAAAGCAGTACAAAGAACCAGGACCCTCAATACAACTTTGTTTCAGCCTCTGGCCTCCCTGGTAACCTTCTCTTCTCTGTGCATCACTTTGAGGAAAACAACCCTTTATACAACACTGTCAGATCTATTGATAAAAGCCACCAGACATGACTTTCTTGTTTCTACAGAAAAACCTCAATTTGTGACATTCTCACAGAAATCCAGATAGCAGAAAATATTTCCTGAATCAAAACTTCCAACTTTTTGAGTGCATGCACCAAAAGAAAGGCAGAGGGAGCACAAACAGCTCCCCAAACCTTCTTACTGTACAAAAATGGAGGTGCACTTTTTAATGAAGGTAAAGGAGCACTCCGTTATCAGTTTAGGACTGTTTACTTGAAGATAGGAGGCTGCTTTAATAAGAATGTTATATTTTAAAGCTTTCACTATATTGCACTGCAATTTTGCTTTATGTTCTTAAGCCACATATACACAATTCAAATTAAAGTTGTTGTTGTTGTGATGTCCTCAGCATAATTGTCTCACAAAAGACGTGAATGGAATGTCATCAGGTAAAATCAGAAATCCACATTATTTTGATTAGGTGAGCCATTAAGATAATATATCTATAAACATCTGTAGGAAGAAACAGATGAAATTGAGCTTTGTTGATTCTTTTAATATACACATCACTATGAAAATAAATTTCCAATTTATGGTTGGGGATGGGGCATGGAAAGACCAACCAGCCTATAAGCAAATTTATAATCCAATTAGACTGCTCTTTTATAGTTTTATTGTTTGTTTCTTTGGAATTCAGGTCTCTTTAATTGGATGCCATCCAATTTAGAAATATCTGTGAAAAAAAGATATATTTTGAAGAGGACTTGCATTTATTTAGAACTCAATGGAAGGTATCATCTACTACTATTTATCTTTATAAATATATAGAATACTCCTTCTTTAACATGTCAAGATTTAAGAGGGAATTTTCAAGAGTGCTTAATTAACTATTATGCCGTTAAAAGATGAAAAAAATTAGGAGTTTAGTGAAAATCACGCTTCTATAATATGTATCAATTTTACAACTTAAGTTTGTAGAGGATATGCCAATATTTTCTTTAAAAAAATATTATTTATATACTTATTAAGTAATAAAAAGTCATAAATATATTTTTTATAATTAGGGAAAATGAATCAGATTCTTAGTGCAACAGCAATATATACACCTTTTACATCTTAAATTCCTGCTTTTTTTTCCTTTCCTACATCTGTTTCCCAGCAGATAATATGCAATAGATAATACATGACAGCCTGGAAATTTTAACATGTGCATTCTCTGTCATTTCTTTGTCCTCTTTTGCAATCCTCCTTACAGTTTTTTCCTAGTGGTGATTACTTCTCAGTGTAAAACTGAGAATTAGAACCCTTATCTTTCACACTGTTTTTAGCTTTCATATATGTAACACTACAAAGCAAAGCTGCTGGTTTACCTTTAACCACAGAATAGGCAGTGAGAGTCAGAGGTTCTAGGGAAAAAGCGAGTAGGAGGAATCAGTGAGAGGAGGAGAAGGACCTGGCTTAGTAGTATCTGATGTGTTAGAACACCAAACAGTGATCCTTGGACACATACTAATATGGAATGAGTTCCTCATATCTCTCAAGGATGCTTTTGAACCAGAGCTATTCTGTCTTTTCAGCATATTTGATCTCTCTACATTATGACCTTTTTATTTTCCAGAAGTACTAAGCCGTGTCTCGACAAAGAGTCCCATGAGCTAATTTCTCATACATCACCAGAGAAAAAGAGACATTTAATTTACTTTCATATTTCTTCCAGCTTATAAGGAAAGGAAACAGTGAAATAAGAACCTACAATAAGCACCTTGTACCTACAAGATTAACAACTGCACCTGCTGCACTATTCTGAGAAAGATGTGTGTGCTGAAACATGTTGCATGATCCACTCAGGAGTATCTGAATTTGTAGATTTGCTGAGTGACATTTATAAAACCACTGGAGAAAAATATATATTCTTTAGTCATGCTAGGAAGAGAATGCTCATTTTTCTCAATATAACTGCATGCTGATATTTTAAAAATTTCAAAGGAGACAATATTGATACAATAAAAGCAGACAACATCCAGCATTACCAAGGAGATCATCTCAATTAGAAAGCTGCAAAAATAATGTGTCTGTTTAGAGAAAACTGTGCATTTGCCTCTTTGCCTCTGAGATAACAGGACATATCTCATTGTAGAGGTAGAGATGATTCAAACTGAAAATATACCTTTAGTGAACCACTTTTTATTGATTTGACCATAGAGGTGGAATGATGAGAGATCCACTCCTGCTGCATTGGGAAGTCTTGGGAGGAAGCAGGACAAAAAGAAGGAAAGGATGGAACATTACCGCTGTGCTTCTTACAACATGTGGTGGTTTAGCCTGATTGGCCAATGTATATTATTGACACTTGATTAAGCCAATGAAAGACATGGTTACGCCTTTGTGAATACACATTTTAAATGAGAACTCGAGAAAGTTCCTTCTTCTGTTTCCAGTGAGAGAAGAGGTAACACGCCGATCCGTCAGGCTCTCCCGGCAGGGCCGGGCCCTGCCCCGGCTGCAGCCCTGGCCGGGTCTGGGCTGGCTTTTCCTTTGTCTCGGTGCAGCCAGGCGGGAAGGGCAGAGGCCGCGGGGCCCTGGGAGCAGCCGGGCCGGGCCTGGCTCCGCCAAGCCATGCGGCCGGGCTGGGGAAGATGGGGCCGGGTCCTGGCGGCTCCCGGGGTGAAGGAGGAAAGGACATCAGCTTTATTCTCATCAGCCTTCCATCAGCCAGTTTCTTCAATGGAGAAACTTCTTGGCACAGCAATGGAAGTTTCAAAGCATAAATCCTGCCCGAGTGAGAGAAGGAAGAAACTAAAGAAGATACAAAGAGACACAACATGAGACCTAAGTCAGGACGAAGAGAGAAGAACTTTAAGTTGGAAAGAAGATTGAAAGAGTGGCTTAAGCTGGACTTTTTTTTTTGTAAGGCCATAGAGAATAGACTAACTACTCCTGTAACATATAACCTTCTTTATAGGAGAAAATGCTGAGTTCTAGTTAGGACTGNAAAACCTTCTATGGCATTCAAGAAAAGACTCTGCTTCTTCTTTAGTAAATTGAGAAATGATTGTTTCTGAAAGTGGTGCTGACTGAGAATTCCAGATTTTTTTTTTGTCTTTTCATGTGTCTGAGGGGTGGGCAGATGGTGGGGGGAGGAGATGTATGTTTTTGAAGGTTTCATTCTAATTCTTGTTGGGTTTTTTTTCTCTTTTTTATGTTATTTAATAAAATCAGTTTTATTTCAAGTTTAAACCTGCTTTGCTCTTGATTACAGAATTTTAAATTGGCAACCCAAATTAATATTTCTGTCTGGTTTCAGACTGAAACCATGATACAACATGGGATAGCACAATGTAAAAAAGCTTTCTTTATATTCATTGGAGAAGTTTATGACTGGGAAACATAAGATGTAGATTGACTGAAAGAAGATTTCAAGGAAGAAAACTAGGCATGAAAAGCACTAAATCCCTTGGAAGAAAACATGAAGAAAATTTAAAAGTTTCATACCTAAACACAAAAAGCAGTTCGAGAAGCTCTACTATAAAGCTAAGCAAAGACAGGGGTGTCCCATTCCATTCTCTTTGCCCATTCACGCCAGGACTGCTTGGACTCCCTACTGCTCCCATTAAAATTTTGACCACTAATCATGTTATCTGCATTATATATACGCCATTTTCAAAAGCAGCAATAACACACAACTTAGATAGGCTTTTGTTACTTGATTCTCAGCTTCTCTTTCCTAACCTTCAAAGATGGTGGAGAAGGTGTTAATAGCTATGGGGAACACATGCAGTGGCAAACTGCAATGGAGAAACTAGTGTCTCCAAAGGAAAGCTTCTCACATATCACTTTATACCATGTGTCTATACCTCCTGGTCAATTGAGGGGAAGACAGGGAATACAGGTGTATGTAAGCAATCCTCTGCTCCTATCCTCTTTTCACTTTCGAATAGACACATAGAGCCCTACAGAAGTTCTGTGCCATTGCTCTGTGGAGGAAGGAACTGCTTCCAAGTAGAAAACACATCAATTGTGTTACATTAATACCAGAAACTATTACTGATCTTTATCAAAACTTGGATGGCAATAACTGTCTTTTACAGTTATCCCTAACTTATGTTAACGTATCAAATATCCCAAACATATTAATATGTCAAATGTTTCCATTTCTAAATAGGAGACATTTTAATTTTTCCTTGTTCATTAATGCCCCGTGCACTCTGCTGACTCTGCACTCGGCCTTATTTTTTCACTTAAGGTAGCTCCGTCCTGCAAAGAGATAACCTGCCAGGCTACTAATAAAGTTTGTGCCATAGAAAATCCATTGTATGTTCATGACAAGAAATTATATTGACAATTCACCTTTTGTTTATTAGCCAAACCTACTAGTTGGCAGAATGGTCAAGTTATAGTTGATACCATTTAAAAAAAAAAATAAATTAGCATTAATATTGACAGACTAAGCAATTTAGATGCTCTAAAGATGAAAGAATCACTGGACTTCTACCTGGAAAGATATATGACATTTTTCCATAAGAATGTCTGCTTTTAGCAAACTTAGAGGAGCCAGAACCTTACTTGAGATGGCATTTGTAAACAATTATCTTGTGATGGTTTCTATGATGAAATCATCATGAGATATAGAAATGAACTGGTTTTATTTGACCAAAAGCAGATGGCCCAAACAAATCACTGTATTGCATTATTTTTCCAGGTGTACATTTAGCAAATTTAAAGCTCTTTACTGGCATCATTTGCCATGCATTTTCACTGCTGCCTTGCAACAGGAGAGAGGCAACTGTTATTTCTATCCAAGCCAGGGGAGGAATGCCTGCTCTGGTCTGTACATGCAGCCCTTCTAACAGGCAGCTGCCTAATTTTGCACATCTCTCAGTATTCTTTCTATCTGCTGCTTGCTGTAGCTCAGAAAGGAAGAGCTTAAAAGAAATACTGATTTTTGTTAACTTTTTATTTATGAACTATTAAGGATTCCCTTAGACTCCTGAAATTTCTGAAGCAATTTCTCTTCTACTTGCAGGTCAGTTGTTCTTGGCCATCTCTCCTCTGGAAAACACATTTCTCTCTGTCTTTCAAGAAATAGAGTTATTCTGGGATTCTTGAGGTTAGAGGAACACACAGCCTTCAGTTTACAAGGACAGCCATTTACCTGCTCCTAAAAAATATTTCATTAAAGGAATTAATCCAGATCTGACACTAAAGAGTTATGTCACTGATAAACAGCGACTGGAATTTTGTCCAAGCTCTTATTGCAGAAAGTGAAAATACTTAAGATCGTACATCAAGGCCAGGCAGACCTTTAAAAAGGAAAGCTGTCATCAAGTAATTTGATTTCCTT
Organism: Tichodroma muraria; assembly: GCA_013390105.1. Classification (NCBI taxonomy): domain Eukaryota; kingdom Metazoa; phylum Chordata; class Aves; order Passeriformes; family Sittidae; genus Tichodroma; species Tichodroma muraria. The sequence continues at coordinate 2,240 of WAAG01059240.1, read as the reverse complement.
TTTCAAACCACTTCTTTAGAAAACATAGGGGAAAGAAAGGGGGTGAGAATGGACACAAAGCTGACAGTTGAACTGTGAAAAGCTGAACATGCTTTCAAACACGATTAAATGGTAGCATATGCAGAGTCACTGATCAAATGTGTGAATCAGTTTGCAATTTTACTCTGGACTAATATTTAATAATACATTAATATTTAAGCAAAATACCTATGGCAACAGGTAGTATGACAAACAGAACCTTGTTGATTTAAAAAAGAATTTTATCATAGAAGCAGAATCCTTTATCTTACCTTGCAGCTGAGTTCCTGAGTCCCTCTACCACTTTGTGTGTGTTGCTGGAATTCAAATACAGTGTAAAGTAATAATAAGGTAGCACTCCTGTCCTGCTTGAGCTAAAAAGTTGATCATGGCCTTATGTACTGGTGACAATTTTGACAAAGCTTTTGGGTTTTTTCCTTTAGTCTATGACAAACTCACGAACACGTATAGATGGAATGTCATCAGGTTTCACTAAATATCTATTGCAATTCATTCTTTTATATCATCTTTGCTTTTTTGCATCTCGTACAGGGAAGGTTGTCCATTTACTCGGTATGCATTCAATTTTCAAATCTGACTGCCTAGACTTCAATTTATTTTTAGACACTCCAAATAGAATGTGATTTTCAAAAATAATCGATCCTTAGGTGACACCTTCACTGTGCTGCTCATAAGCATTGCACTGGTAGAGTATCCCATAACCAAAGCCAGCACACAGGGAAGCAGCAAGGAGCTTTTCTTTTGGGAAAACACCTTAGGTCAGTATGGTGATACCAGATTTAATGTGCTATCAGATAAGAATGGAAGCACAGGAGCAATATTTACATCAATAGTAGTGAATACAGGAGAGTGGAAAAAGGCTCTCCTTATCTTTTTAGCCGGGCTACAACAGACATCATGGTGACGCCATACCTCAAATCCTGTGTTATGTTTTGGTGGCCTCTGGACACACTCCAGCAGCTCAATGTCTTTCTTGTACAAAGAGCAACAAAGGTGGTGAAGGTTCTACAGATAATGTCTGAGTGGTTGAAGGAACTGGGGCTCTTTAGTTTGGAGAAAAGGAGTCTGAGGGGGAACCTTGTCACTGTCTACAACAATCTGAAAGGGTGTAGTACAGTAAGGTGGGGGTCAGTCTCTTTCCAAGAAATAAACAGGAGCGACAGAACAAGAAGAAACATCCAGAAGAGGTTTAGATTGAATATTAGGAAAAATTTCTTCATGGAAAGGGTAGTCAGGCATCGGAAGAGCTTACTCAGGGAAGTGTTTAAACCATCACCCCTTGATGTATTTAAGACCTGGGGCACTGAGGGACACAGTTCAATGGTGGGCTTGGTAGTGTTATGTTAAAGGTTGAACACAATGATCCTACAGGTATTTTTCAATCCAGATGGAAATTTTAGATAATTTTAAAGGGTTGTGTGATCACTTTAAACATCATTTTCTTGTTCAGACGTTGCAGCCCTTCACGAAGGGTAGTGTCTTGATGCCAGTGCAACAATCTGTTGACTTCTGGGGATCACCACTGCATAATCATCTTTCCACTGGGAGTCATCTAAAAGATCTGTTACTTCCACTTAAGGAACCCCTCAGAAAAAGCTGATTTTGCGTTCTCTAAATAATCTTTTATATTCCCAACCTACTCCTCTACACAGAAGACTGAAATTTTGAGAATGAACTTCCACTTCATTTTCTTGTGGCAGTGCTTAGTAATGCTCCACTCCTCCGCGTGATTGAATTCGTAACTGTTCATAAGAAATAATTTGTTCCAGGACTGTTGCTTCCCTCTCTTGACAGTGTAGGACTGGCCAAGGGTTCCCAAGGTTATCTGAGGCTGATCAGATGACAATATGCTGTGGGTAAGCAACCAGGTCACAAATCAAGGGACAAAGCTGATGAATCCAAACCTCATATGAATGCTTCTGTCATTCTTTTCCGTTTCAATACTCTGCTTCTTTGTACAAGTTTATCTCTTCTAAGTCTTTTTATTTTATTCAGAAGCTGCATAGCTTACCACACGTGAGCTTTACAGAATACTGGAACACAGATAAGACTGCTTCAGAAAAATTCACTTATCAGGTAATTTTAAATCTAGGTTTCTGTAAGTAATATGAAATGGAATAAAATCTATCGTGCTTTAGTTCTGCCTTAAGAGTAGGGAAGTAGTGTGTAAAGAAAGAGTTTCTAGTGAATAGTGAAATACA
>WAAG01059239.1:96036-110984 GCA_013390105.1 Tichodroma muraria | reverse complement strand
GTTGGGGGGTGGCTGCTGCCATCAGCTCTAACAAATAGTAATGCATGTAGGGTTAATGGATGTGCAGCTGAAATTTGTATTACTTGCTCTCCCATAAATTCAGCACCTAAGTTAGCCTGGTAATTCCAATAAACAGGTAACTGAAAAGGCTCCTGAAAAGAGGGAAACTGAAAAATAAATTTCAGTTTGATGTCCTGGTTGTACCTGAAAAATAAATTTCAGTTTGATGTCCTGGTTGTACCTGAAGTGTATGCACACTGTGTGTATTCCGTGTGCAAATGTATTATATACATGCATCCAATGGTGTATGTGATACTGGTGGCCAACAAACAGCACTCAGTGTTTACAATTTTTTTCTCTTTATACCTGTTCAATATTCCATTTAAGCACCATTCATTTTATATATGTATGTTTGTGCAAATACGTTAAATCAGATATTGACATTTAATATGTGCAGTAATAGGTTATTTATTCAAAGCACTGGTTACTAATTGGATTTTCAGTTCACTGACCTTGCCACATCTCTGCTGAGTTCAAGATGTTAAGAATATTTTCAAAATGGCCAAATCTCATATTTAAAATTCTAATGTATTTTACATAACATAAGATGTTTTTAGTACCAGAAAAATTCCATTTTCCTCAGTCCAGTTTCAGGTTCCTAACCTGATTTTCTGGGCTTAATCCTCTTCCTGTTGAAATCAATAAGTACATTGTAATACAATGATTCACGTTCAAGGTTCAACCATAGAAAATTAAGGCTACATGCTGATTTTACTGCCATTGTAGAAAGATGATATCTTAAAATGTGTAAAAGCACAATAAACACTTTAACTCTTTCAGCCCTATTTTCTTTTTTCTTCAGAGATTCTAAACACTTAAAAATGGATCTCTGTTTTAGACCTAGTGATGGCAAGGAGATAAAAGCTGAGAGATGCTATTTTGATAGGGATTTCTTTTGTGGTTTCAGATCCTTTGTAGTGGGACAGTCCCAATTCTTTCCTTAGCTAATGCACGTTAAGCAAGACTAAAAGGAAGTAAAAACCAAGTGGAGCACATTTTGTTGTTGTAATAGAAAACAATATCATTAACACTATGGAATTGTTGAGCTTTGATTTGTTTAACTCTTTGAGAGACATGGAGAAGCAGCCCCAGTCAATCTGTCTTGCTGAAATGTACTGGATGTGCTGTGAAGGCTTGGATGCCCTGTTGTCATTGAGCAGCCCAGTGGCATCTTGTGTGTCCCCCTGGCTAAGAGGGTCCTGTCAGTCGCTGGTGAATCCAAAGGTGAATATTTCAAAATGGGCTCTGGGATGTGCTTCAGGCTGTCCTCAAATGGCTCTTCTGGAAGTTGTAAGTGGCACCTTTTCTGCTTTGCTGCATCACCTGCATGAGATAACCACAGGGATATCAGAAAGGTGAATTCTGCCTTTGGCTGCCCCAGTTGGTGTGTGGGACCCTGCTCCCTGTGGATGTGCGTGTGAGGAGCCTCTCCCACTGCTTTCCACCAGAGCTGTCTGTGAAGTTCATTAACATCCTGATGCTCCTTCCTGGGAATAAAAGTCATTAAACTTTCTATAGCTTCTACTTCTTAAATATGAGACTGTCTGTTAATGGAACAAGTGCACCTAAAGCATGAACTTCAGGCTTTTTGTCATCCCAGTTGAATAAATTTTTTCTTCTTAACTCTAAAGTCTCTAGGAGAGGGAAAGAGAAAATTAATCTCCATCTCTTCCCTCTTCCTCACCCCAGACTTTCTTCGGAAGTGAAACCCTTTCCATTAGGTTTCCAGCCTCATTCAGGCACAGTGATTTCCCCCCAGCTGCTGAAGTCTCACGTCCCTCTTTGTCTTGGGTGGAGGACATCATATGTTCCTTGGTGAAATACAGCCTTTCCCCTTCCTGCAGGAGCTTGAAGACATTCTGTCTCTCTCCCCGCTTTTGGGACCTTGTATGGAAATACAGTATCTGGAAATGGGAGTCTGTGCCAGCTGTTTGGGGGCCCTTTCTTGTGCTGAGGGAAAGGGAAACTGAGACTGACAGAATGAGAGGTGTAGGCTTTTTATAGCACGGAGGCTGGTGGGAAACAGTGGACTGATCAATGGATATTTCCAGCACATGTGGAAATATATATTTTCACAAGTGCCGTATCCAGAAAAACTTAGTTGAGAATATGCGGTTAAAGTACACGAAGTTTGTACAAAGATTGATTCCAATTCAAATGTATCCATTATAGGATAAGATACTACTTCTTTTCTGAATCATGTGATCCACCATGAAAGGAGTGCCAGATTAGTGCAGATAGTTCCTCCCCATCCCCAGATGATGGTGTGTATTGAATCAGTAAGGATAATTATTATTTTTTTTTAAAATAATGGCTGATCCCTGTTAGACCAATGCAACCTAACTGAGGAGAAAAAGGCTTTAAAAGGTAAAAGGCAGGATAGATACAGCTTGGTCTCCTTGCAGATGTTCTGCTCTGGTGGTAAATTGGAGTTGGCAGTTTTGGCAAGGGTGGTAAGTACGTCTGCTCCAGGTCAGAAGGTATTCCCTGTTCCATACTTCTCAGTGTAAAAGAATCTGTTCCAAAGCAATGCTAACAGGGCTGGTGCCCCCCAGTGTCTTAGACTTCTCTAAATGCTTTGTAGTGCAATACATTCTACACTTCTTTGTAGTGCAAAGCAGTGATGAGGAAAATTGAAGGATTTTCGCTAGCTCATATGGTACAAAAGAATACTAATAGAAATGTGGTTTGTTTTGGTGTTGGTTGTTTTTTTGGTGTCTGGATTCGTTTTGGTTTTGCTTGAGATTTTTGTGAGACCAAGAAATTATCTCGTTTACTGGTTTTTCCAGATTGGTTTTTATGATCTCTTAAGAGAGAAATTTGTACATGTAGCCTACAGGCAGTACAGACAGCCTCAGACACTGAGAGGCAGGACTCTGTGATCACATAAAAACAGACTGAGACTCTAACATCAGAGGCACAAACTGACATTTTATTTTCAAATATGCTTTCTATTTCATAAGTTACTACTATACCAGAGAGCAAGGATTTGTGCTTTCCTCTTTGGCAGATAGTGATTCTGGCTTGTTTGATATCATGGAAGGAAGATTCTTTCAAGGAGCTTCTGTTGGTACTTTGCTTTCTGGACCAAAGCAAATTGACTTATTTTTAGACTGGTTTTGATGTGGCTGTGGGCTGCCAGTACACTTCAGGAATTTGTGTTGCATAGTTTTCCCAGCAATATCTAACCCTTGACTCCTAGGAGTGTAATACAATATACGTCCTAGATAAAAACATCACAGTGATAATGCAACTTGGAATTACAGTGAAAGTTATGGAACAAATGGAAACACTTCCTAGAAAGATGCTACAGCTTGTACTTGCAAAAGCTTTGGTTAATTAATGTGTAGTGATATCCTTACTTTTATTAGGTAAGATCTTGAAACTATGAGATGTATGCAAATAGCTCAAAGTTAAGGCTAATGAGTATTATGAATGTAACACTGGCCTAAAAATTAAGTACAGGATTATCTGGGTGTAGGAAGTGTTTGGCTCCACACAGGACAGTCAATGTGTTGCCAAATCACATTGTGGCACTGAACATGGAGGGTCACAAGTATTTTTATCAGGGCAGCTTATGATTAAAAATGTTGAAAACCACTTTAGACAGCTTTTTGCATTGGTAAGGAGCTGAGTAGGATTGTTTTGGGGTTTGTTTTATAGTTAGTTCTTTTGTCTGTTTGTTGTTTTTGGTAAAAAGAAGCTGTCATTAATTTTTGTCTTGACAGCTGGAATCTAATTCCTAACTTTGAGAAGGATATTGCTGGTGTGCTTTCTGGTTTTAAAAAATGTCTTCCTAAATCTATCCTGTATATGGCTGTCTGTTGGTATCTACAAATGAGGTTTTAGCTGTCTTTAAAAAAATTATGAGGTTGATTAATAAGCACACTAAGAGAGATGCCTATGAAGAGATATGAATATAAATTCAATTTAGTTTTTGGGCTTTTTTTATTTGCACAGTATCTCTTAGGGTTCAGGTTTTCAATTGACATGTGTTTACAGACCTTTTTATTGGCATCCAGTTAGAAATGAAGATCTGGAGAATGCATGACATTTCCCCTCAAATCCTATTTGAAGTTAGACCAAAGATACATATTTTAGTTTCACAAATGCATTGTTGATGTTAAAACAGGGAACTCTATGTGGCAGGGTCCCATTAAGGTCCCTTTCTATTATTTTAATTCTTGGTTTAGCTTTATTACTTGCAGACTCATATTTTGTGTAATGGGCGTGTTTGTGCATGATTTAGATATGTCAACTTCTCATGTATTGTGATGCTTTAAATAGGGAGGAGAAGAACTTAGAGGGGAATGAGCTGGAACCTCTGCTCTTGAAAACAGAGCATTGGAAATAGTTTGTAGTTTGTACATGTTTGTAGTAGCAGAGGATTTGCTGCAGTGTCAAAGTGCAGGAACTGGGTTTAGAGCAGGAGTGAAAAGATAGTACATGGATCTCAGCCGGAGGCAGGCAAAACAGTTTTACAATGAGGTACGTGTAAAAAGCCTCTTTACATTGAAAATGTCTGCACTAAAGGAAAAGATGAAAGGACAAAAAACGGAAGACTGAAGGAATTGATTTCAAATAGCTGGAATGCAGGTCTTGGAATTCCATAGAGCCATGTCTTCATTATAACTTAGATTTGTGAAAAGTTGGTAATCTCACTGGACCTGTACCTACAGCTTTGCCTTTCCCTTGGCTGGTTCCTCACGCGGTGCTGAACCGTCAGCAGTCAGCTGATGACAGTGCTTGCTGCCTGCACTCAGATTTATTTCTACAGCCACAGTGTTCCTACAGTGATGCTTACAAATTTAGAGGTGGAAATGTTTCTTTGGATTGTCTTCGGCTTTAATGATGCTCCTTCATCTCCTGTAAATGCCAAGATAAGTATGCTGACAGCCGAGACATGCTTGGCATAATTACTGTAGAGTTAGAGCTCAGTAAGGGTGCTGGAAGACTTCTGGGAGCTTACTGCAGCAGGATCCAAGAAGGGGACATGGCAAAGAGGGGCTGGAGCCATCAGTCCTGCATGCAGTCATCCCCATCAGGTGCATGTTGTCCCCTGAGGACAGGTAGCTAGTGGCAGATGTAACTCATGGAAAAAAAGAAGTAGTCAAGAAAGCCAGCCTGTGAGTGTAAATGGATGGACCTTCCAAGAAATTATTACCAGAAAGAAGTCACTACTGATATCCAAACTCCCTCCATTACTGAGTTTATAAACACATTTGGTAAATAAGAGGTTAATAACTCTGTTTATAGTAAGAAAAGACCCCTGCCCTAGGATACACACACTTCACTGTACCCAGATAATCCCTGGAGCAAGGAGGTTTAAGGTAATTTGTGGTGCAGCTGTCCTTTCCTGGAACATGAGCAAATTCTCCTGCATATGGTCAGCTGCAAGAACAAATGTCTATAGCAAATGAAAAAACAAGATGTTCAACCGCAGCCTTCTGCACTTCCAAGAGGGGCACGTGAGCTGGGCTGCTGCTCCTGCCGGAATCAAACTCCACAGCACGAAAGGGTTTAGCGTGCGGCTTATGGCCAAGTGGGAGCAGCGTGTCAGTGGTGAGGCAGGAATGCTGGTGATGGAAACCCAACTGATCGACATACAGTGGCCATAAAGTCATAGTAAATCTATTGTTTTGCCAGAAGGAAGCAGGATTAGAAAATGTATAATCTTTACAATCCCTGCACTATACAGCATCAAGTGACGGTTGCTCTCCCATTGCCGGCGTGGCTCATACTTGGCTTAATCCCAATGAAGTCTGTACTTGGGTGAAATCTTCTTATGCTCCATGTGGTTCAAGCCATAGCCATTCCCGTGTTTTAGCCAAGAAATGCCTCTATGGCACTGCAGAACTTAGCTCAGTATTTCCAAGGAGGTGCTTTGTTGTGCTGCGGCAGGCACCCCCACACTGCAAGTGGCAAGTTTAAAAATTACGATCTGGGAACTCATTCCCAACAGAACCGTTAACAAAAATCTAGCTAACCAAGAGAAGAAGAATCCAGTTCTCTGGAACAATTATCTTTTATCCACAAAGAAGTGAAAGTAAAACCAGATAAGAATGTCATTAATAGCTAGAGGCCGAACTTGCTCCCGATCAAACTGACCTGAAGGAAAAAGTTGCATTTTCCAGAAGCTTGAGTGGCCTGAAGAAGGTTGAGGGGTAAATGGTATATGTAGCCACACCTTCAATTCCTTAGTAATTGACAGACAAAACAATGGAGATACCCAAATATTCTGCATTTTTTGACACCTCTTAAGAGATGCAAAACTTCTTAATTTGTATTATATGTTGCCCTAAATGTAAGGGTTTAGACTGCTGCCTTCTTACTTGCCTTGCTGGATGAACTGTGAATCTGATTGACTCTCTTTGCACAGGATGTGCAAAATACAGGAACAAGATACAGAGGTCTACATACAGCACAAATCACATTTCTTCTTCCCAAGCAGACAAAAGAGAGAGATCCAACCCAAATTTGCTACTAAGAGAATTTCCTACTAAGTCTCTAAAATAGTTCCAGAGTTTTTTTATGAGATGGATGAAAATGTTTGGTGAAATATTGGAGTAGATACATGATGGATATAATAGAAGTTGATGCTTCTCACAGTAGTGTGCACTGTCTGTGTTGTGATACAGGGTTTGACCTGATGATGATTTCTTGCTGCTGCATTTACTGATGTTGTTTCAATGATGTCTTTATGTTGTAACACAATACCTTGTAATTGAACTGTGGCCAGTTTGCTTTCTGAATGCTGGTGATGTTAATGGGATAGAACAGGTTTCTACATGTACTACTGCTGGGATGGGAGAAGATCTGCCTGATACCTGCCAGAGAACAGCAATGGAGGCCCATACTGGTTGATGTCTGGGTTTTTCTTACTCTTGATGCTCAAGAACAGTAAGTGTTCTTTGTAGGGAGATACAGACTGCATGAGAGAATGTGAAGTGGTTCCTCTATTAATGTCCATAACAGGCCCCTCTATTTGAAAGGAAATTTCAAATTCCTTTCTGTTTTACACTTTACTCAGGGCTCAGATAGCTGTGTAAAGGGCATTTGCTACCTAAGGGCTGCACCTATGCTGGAGTACTACTTGATGTGGGATTGGGAATGTGCTACTGGAATACAGCCTGCAGCTGCCCAGAGACTGACTGCTGGCAATGCTGATTCAATCATTTATTTTTGCTAAAGAAGGTGGAGGAGTTTGATAAACCACAGGCTTTAGACTAAAATAGTGACATATTTTATATACAGTGAAATTACTTCATATCTACTTCTTCCTTTTTTATGAAACAGAATTATTTTTAACTAGATTACCAAATCTGTAAGGCTGGTGTGTGTTTATGGCTACCCTGAGCTGCACATAGGAGGCCTTTTCGTTGAATGTGGGCAGTACTTGCCTTTTACATAAGCAAGCTAGGCCTGTCACAGATCTTGTGAAGAGTGAAAATACTGGGGTTTTGCATAGGATTTTAAGAGTTTGGAGAGTCACTCTTTCAGTTTAGAGTGGAAAAAAATTAATTAAGATGTCTGTTGAGGAAAACTTTGAGTAGGTTATAAACCATTTTGTTCTTGGAAAAAACCTTCAAAATGTTTATCCTTGAGTTTCCCTTTTTCTATTCATACCGCCTGGATCAGCAACACTGAACATTCCAATATAATATCAAAGTAAAATTAGGTATTTCTCCTTCTTAGGAAGTTAAAACAAGATATTTTGATGTAAATTAAGTTTCAGCATCTTAACCCAAATCTGTGTTGTCAGACTTAGTTTTTTTTCTCCCAAAAGCCTTGATTTTAAAATATCCCTGAGTTCAGATGGGAGATAGACAAGGTGAACTTATTTTGATTGAATTTTAGCAACAGTTGATTTTTTTTCCTGGAGTGAGAAGCTGACAACATGCGCAGTGCATGACAAGTACCTCATGGAGTGATGAATGTGCTGTTATGGGTTTTATGGTGTAGGAACACAAGACTTGAAGATAAAGCTGCAATATCTCAGTCATTTGATTTAGGATAGAGCTTGCTTTTTGCATTAATTGGTTGTGATTCCCGTATCTTACTTTTGAGGTTTATTTTTCTGTTTTGTTTTGTTTTTTTTTCAATTTGGCACTTGTAGCTTGGAATAAGGAACTCCTCTTAATATTTACTTTGAAGGCTGAATTTGATTGAAACACAGAGTAACACCTTTGTTCAAACTGGGTTGTGCTGGATGAAGACCAGCATAAATCTGGACTTGAGCTTTTGAAGAAGTCACTCGACTTCTCTCCTCTTCTTTGAGCTCTCATTAGAATGGAGCCAGGGTACCTGCTCCACTGAGAAATTCCATCACGACAGCGGCCATTGAGATCCTTGACTGGAAGGCGGAAGGGAAGATCAGGCTTCAAATTAATTATTCCGATAGGCACGAAAGCCCTGAAATGAATGAAACGGCGAAAAAAAAAAGCGGAGAAGAGGAACTGGAAAGAGCCATGATGCAGCCCCGGGTTTATGCGAGCAGCTCAAGCCGCTCCTGGTGCCGGGAAGGGTTAACTCGGCGGCAGCTGCCCACCAGCGCTCGGTCCTTATCTCACTCTTATCCTCTGCTATTAACTGGCCACAATTACAGAGCGTATCGGTTACGGCCATCTGTTTTTTCATGAGGCGTCGGTGGGAGCGCGGCCAGCGCCGGGATTAGGGGCAGAAAGGCGGGATGACGGGAGCCGCTGCGGCGGGGCCGCCGCCGCGCCCGGCAGCTGCGCGGGGCTAAGCGCAAAGGTAAACTGTGAAGGCGCTTTCAAAGCCGCTGCGCAGGAAGGAAACGCATTTCTGCCTGCAGTGGTAATGCAGGGGCTGCGCAGAGAGAGCTGAAGTGTGCAGCGAGGCTGGGCCGTGGTGGGGTGTGTTTTGGGTGGCCTTTAGCTTCCCAAAGGCTTGTGCCTTGTTAGTGGCGCGGTCAAAGCCCCCCAGCCACGAGCAAACAGCAGCAAAAACACGGGTATTGGGAGACTTGAATAGGAGGGGGGGAAAACCAGCTCAGACCGCCGACTGAAATACCCCTTCAGTGCCTACTCCTGCAGTGGAAATCACCGTCGGGGCTCACGCTGAAATCGGGGACTGCCTCAATCGCCGCGGCGTGTGACCGGGAAAGGCAGCACATTTCAGCCCTGGTTATCAATACTTCCAGAAGAAATAGGGCTTCTGACAAATATCAATTGACTGCAAAGCTGTCTTTCTAAACTTCCCAAATGTTAGACCATCCTGCAGTAATGCGAGAAAGGAAACATTTTCAGCGTGATACCAGGGATTCAAGAATCATTACAGCTCAACAGCTGTACTTTGATTCCAAATTTCACTAAGACCAGATTAATTAAATTATTCCAAAGTACAATATACTGCCAAAATAAGGCTCTCTGGTATTTATTATTTTAGGTAAATTAAATTAAGGGTAGTACAGAATTTAATGTTGGAAAATTAATATTTAACTAATATTTAATATACTTTCTTAATTTTTAATTAATACACAGTAGTCAATATTATAAGGATTAACATCAATAGAGAAGCAAATCTAATTATTTATAACGCACAAGTTAGAGAAATAACTAGAGGTGCTCTGTATTTGGAAAGCTGCTCTTTCCCTTTTTCTGTTCCTGATAAACTTGAGTAACAGATGGTGGATGGGAGAAACCACTTTGTTATGCCTTTTGACTTGTTCATTATTTCAGGTCAGTTGATGCTTTTTGGATCAGGGGCTGATGCAGCACTGATGCCCTTAGCATGATCTGTGCTCTAGATTTGGAGGTAGGAGGGAATAAGTTTTGGTGGTGGGGCTTATTTTCCTCTGTGAATGCCTACAGTTTCTCTTAGCATTGAGAATAAGATGTACATTAGAAGCAAATTTCTGTTGACATTGCAAGTCAGTAGTATTAATTTGACATGTAGCTTTCTTCTTGTTCTGTATTTAAGTAATGATAGATAGACCATCATTGCAATACTGAGTATTAGCACATATTCAGATTTACCTGCCTGCAATATTTTGAACTTGATGTTTAAGGATGTAATAGGACGTAATAGGTTCCTAGGCCTTTACATCAACTTCCTTCTTTGCTCTTATCCTAGTCCAGGTAATTGCGGAAATAATGTTTATTTTTATGCTATAGAATTACAACATTATTATTATTATTATTATTATTATTATTATTATTATTATTCCCAAACGGGATGTAAAATAGCTCAACGTTTATATAGAAATGCTCAGGTAGGTAGAGAGTAACCTTTTACACCTTTGTGCATGAATGAAATCTGATGTTGTTGAACTCTCAGGTCCCTTGAGACTCAAGGTTAATCTGCCAAGAGAAGTCATAATGTAATGGTAATATTTTCCACCTGTTGAAATCAGTTTATTAATTTTAAAACTTTGTACCTTCTTTTCTTGACTATTTATGTAGAAATATTAGTGTGCCCTTCACTTAGTAAAAAAGCACACAGAGGAATATTGGCACTACGTCCCTTTAGCTCCTGGAATATGCCTCTGTCAGAATTTCTTCCACCATGATTAAAAGATGTGAAGAGCTGAGCACAGAAAGTTATGCTGTCTACACAAGGGCACGTCTCGGGCTCCTATTGTACCCAAGGCTGAAATTTAAACTCTTCAAATACGTTTTAGATTCACCTATTTGATCATTGCTCTCTTTATATGCCTCCAGCTACGTGAGAGTTGCATACCAGAGCTTTGTTGTACAGTGGAAACATCAAACTCATGAATGCAAGAAAGAGCGTGACTATGTGATGGCTCATGGTCTGCTTGACAGTAATAAGATTAAAAGCTGTCCCCTCCCTCAGTGTTTTACCGGAACTTTCACTTGAAAGAGGCAGAAATTTTTGAAAACTAGCCTGTGGAAAGAGCCTTTACTCTAGTTGACAGTGCCAGTGGGCATTGAATAAAAAGCAGCTGCAGGTCCCAGTCCAGAGGGGCCAAACTGAGCTATTGGTGCACGCTGGGTATGGGGAGAACTAATTAACGCCCACACTGCCAAAACTAATTAACACCCACACTGCTTCCAGGGTGGCAGCATCTCACAGCCTGGGGCTCACAGTAGTGTGGAGGAGCGGAAGTGATTTGTGAGTGACTGGAGAGTTCCTGGTTCTCAGTACTCTCCTTCAAGAGATGTAACTTGGTGTTGTGTAAATGGGGCTGTGGCTCCTGCAGTGATTTTGCCCGGAGTGAGTGATGGCAGCATCCAGGGGAAAGCAACAGCAGCGTCACATGATCTCATTCTTTTATTGTTTATCTGTTCTCTTCAATCCCCCTGGTCCTGTAGCAAGAGAGGTGTAAGTTTTTATGCAGTGTAATCCAACCATGGAAGGTGCTGTGGTTCTGAGCGCAGTCTGTAGTGCCATAGCTCACATGAGTGGTGAGGGAGGCGAGGAAAAAGGGAGCTGAAATAATGTACTTGAGTTACTTTTCCTGGGAAGGTGCATAGGGCAGCACTGGTTGCGGGGAAAGCTTTGGTCCTTCCCCCAGCTCGACATCAGCCTTGTGAGGGAGCTGCAGCCCTGGAGCTCTTGAGCCCTGGAGCATTGAGGTGGGTGCCTGCTGCAGGTGCACCCACGTGGGGCAGGGAGATGACATCCATGTTCAGTAAGGCCAGCTGTATTGCAACATTGGCCAGCTGTAAGGCAAGAGCAGCACTTCCACAAGCCATGGACCACGAAACACGATCTATCCTTGCCCTAGTGAAGGTATCTGGTTACTTTTCCAGAGGATGACATGGACTGATGTTGCACTTTGCTAGATAGATGGGGCTGAGCTGACACCCCTCACCCCTGCAAATGCTTAATGCCTCTTGACTAAGGGGAGTCACCTCTAAACTGCAGAAGATGTATGGCTGTAGGCTGAAACCAATGGATTTATTTTCAATTTATCCTCTGGGCATGGAGGCACTCCAGATTGTGTTTTCTGGTAGTAGGCAAAATAAACCTCATTTATTTTCTCATTCTATTTTTCAAAACATTTTTGCATGATCCTTTAGATATTTAAAGCAACCTTTGTCTTAAAAAAATATGTTAAATTTATTCATAAATATTACTACATTGTTAAGGACATCAAAGAGCAACAGGCCTAAAATCTCAGTAGTGGAAAAATTAATGTACACTTGTGAAAATTAATGATAATAATATAGTGTCATGGGATAACTTCATCTTAAGTTAGTCTTTTAAAGGGCTTCTCAAATTTTCATAAATTATGCTTAGACAACAGACGTAGCAGTTTGAATTCAATATGAAAACTGAAACTTGGTTTCAAACTGAATCTTACTCAGATTTCTTTTTAATCTTTTTAATCTCCCATAACTGACTTTCCACTTGAGGAAGAAAGTGAGTGTTTCTTTATCTGTTTTCATTTTGTTTTGGTTTGTTGTTTTTAAAATACTAATACTAACGAAAATGATTAACCTGTAAAACTGGTCTCAACTCAAGATCTGGAAATTATGAGGCTTTGAGTAACTCACTGCTAAGTTTAGGTCACTTTTTCAGTTAGAGTATGTTTCTCTGTGTTTTGTGGTGTGTTTTGGTTTGTGGTTGGTTTTTGCTGTCATAGTGAGCAATGGTTGAGGTGAAATGTTAATTATATTGCATTACAAGGCAGTTTCTTCAGCAAGGAATTCAGAGCCAAATGGAGGGGCTGTAGAGGGGGAATAGTTGGAGGTAGTGAGGAGTGTGCCCTGGATGCTCTATTTATATGAGTCTGGTGGGGTAGGTGAGTGTAAGGATGGAGCTGATGCGCATGTCATTCAAGCATGTTATTCAACCCATTTTATAGCTTTCTAGATAGATAAGTTGCTCTATCAGAAAGAAAAGTAAGTCCTTGCTGACATAAAAATAACTCTTAATAGTGAAGCCTGAAAAAGAAACTGTTACCCTTTATTCAATGAGCGTTGACAACTTCTAGACTTTGAAATGCAAGTTCATCCTCGCCCACAGCAGAGAGGAGAATATAAATTAGACTAATCAAACCTGTTGCCCCTTGTTCTGTTGAAAAATGAGCAATTGAAGGCTTTCAATCCAAAAGGGTTTAGGCAAAATCAAAGATTATCTCTAAATAAATAAATATGACATTTGGTGACTTCTCCCATTTTCTCGCGCTTACATTCTGTCTCGTGCCACATGGCTGCAGCATGAGCAACTGTGAGTTTCTATGACTGTGACCATCCTGATTATGCAGACTGTGTTCTACACTGCTTGAGAAGACTACCTGCCTTTTACAGTACTGGAATTTCTATGTGGCTTATGGGAAATTGTAATATTTATTGCCATGGTGGCGTTTTTTGCATGAACTGACACTTCACATGCTCTTGGTTTGATGTGCTGGGATGAAGTGATAAAGTTAAGGCAAAGGACAAGGAGTAATGATTTTAAACTCAAATAGAGTAGCCTCAGACTAGATATAAGGAAGACATTTTTTTATGATGATGAAGCACTGGAACAGATTTCCCAGAGAGGTGGTAGATGCCTCATCCCTGGAAACATTCAAGGTCAGGTTGGGTGGGGCCCTGAGCAACCTGATCTAGTTTAAAATGTCCCTGCTTATCACAGTGGGATTGGGCTAGATGACCTTTAGTAGTCCCTTCCACCCAAAATGACTCTATGAGATAGCATGTCCAGCACATGGATGAGAAGAATTCCCTTTACATGCTTCACCATATCTTCAAACACTTCTGTTTCTAGGTGTTAATGAGAGAACAAACAATGGTATGGACCCAGAAAGGGTTCTTTGCAGCTGCCATATTTGTTACATCCTTGAAAATCCCCTCGGTACTTGGGTATTACATGAAGGAAAGATATGAAACAAGAATGAGAAGTTGCTATTTTTTTCTTTAATTAAAACTTCAGGCCGTAAAACTCTATTACATTAGCTCTTCTGAACAGATCTCGGACAAAGATCATTGTACCAGATTAAGCAATCCAAGGAGCAGTTAACAGACAACATGGTGAAAATGTTTGTTTGGGTTTGTGTTTTGTTAAGGTTTTCAACTAAAATGGTGTCCTATGTCATACAGCTTCAGGCATGGCGGCAGGGAAGATGCAACACAGACTCAAAAATCATCAAAGGTCCTCGTTTTACTGGGCCTGTACTCCATGTATAATTAGGAAAAATCTTTGCAGGACCAGAGGAGAAACTCCATGAAGCACATCTGGCTGTAGGGTGTTCTTCTGGCCCATGACAGTCCAGCTTCACCCAGGCAGTGATGAAGTGTGCCATTAAAGTGAGTTTCATGCAACTGCATGTGCTGCCACTGCTACCAAGTGCTCCATAGCTTCTGGGGATATTCTGTGCTTCAGAGCAGTGCAGCAGTGCCCTAAGGGGCCAAAAAGCCCTCACTGAACATATCTTCCCAGATGGAGAGAAGGATCTTACTGTGGCTCTTGGCACAAACATTGTCCGGCAAATGGTTAAAATGTTATTAGTTTCAATTTAGGTAATTTCTCAGTTAAACGTGCCACCAAGTTAAATATAGGCTATGCAGGAGACCTTTAAAACCTTGATCTTCTTCCCACTGCCAAAGAACTGGGAAACAACAAAGACAGTTTTTAAAATGGGGTTTTCAACATTTCCTGGGTTTGTAGATCTTGACCTGGTTGTGCTTATAATGACAGGCCCCTAGAGGCTTTCTTATTATGGAGTTGTCATAGTAAATTATTTGTACCTATATTAATTATTTCTACCTATGATCCAGTTACAAGGATATTATGAAAGATAACACAAGTAGAAATCCAGAGTGTAGCATGCAGGAAAAGGTCAAGGAAACCCTAAAACTCTAAAAGATTGTGCTTCCCTGTGCAGAAACTGTCATAAATAAATAAATAAATGAATAAAAAGCCCCGGACAAAGCACAATCTAAAAGTATGACTGT
>WAAG01059239.1:70331-87380 GCA_013390105.1 Tichodroma muraria | reverse complement strand
TTTCCAAGTTTATTTCAGGATTACAAGCTGGAGCTGGGATAGCACCCAGGCTTGTGACTGAGTGTGGCCAGGAATGTCCAGGGAGCTCCTGTGTGGAGCCAGTGCTGAGGAGCACCTAGAGATCCCAGAGATACCTAAGGAGTGCACATGGAAAGATATGACCATTAAAAGAAAAAGGAATGTCGTTATAAACCTACACTGTGAATAAATTATTGTAGAAAGATTGTATCTGATTTAATCATGTACTTGGATGAAAATGGATAAAAGAAATTGTATATCTCAATTTGTTGAGTTGAGAGTCAAGCTGTAAATATGAATGAATATCCTCATTACTTTAGACAGCTACATCTAATAAACTAAAGTTCCAGGTATGGATTTGCTACAACACCTGAAGGCACAAACGCATAAAAGGGTTTCATTTGTTCTTAAATAGAACTTACCTAGTTTTCATTCTAATATATATGACTTTTGCTTCTCTAGTCTCTATCAAAGATCAAGGCACCATTTCTACAGATGCTAAAGAGGTTGCTAAGAAGAGTATTATTGCAGAGGCCTTACAATGCCAAAGTGGTGGTTGCAAATGAAAGACAATTCTTTCTTTCCTCTCTCTCATCAAAACCCCAGCCAAGACAATGTTCTATGGATAGGTAACTTAAGAGGAACAAACAAATTGCCTGTGCTAGTGCTGATGCCTTAGCTACTGTGAAATGGGAGGGGAAGAATAACTTATTTAAATCCAAATATGCCTTTGTAGTTGGTTTCAAGTCCCTGCTGCATGGAGGAGTATCGGGGGTTTCACATCAACTTCCCGTGTCAATACGTATCAGTACTGTCCGTACTGTGGTCTCCCGCTTTTGTTAAATGAACCTACCTATTGCCTTTGGGAGTCTTGCATGAGTTTTTGTTTTAGCACAAGGTCTGTGAGTGGGTCTTAAAGCAGTTGGGTTTGGGGTACTCAGCTAAACTCAAATAGAATTGAAATAAGCATTCCAGTGACAGAGTTGGTCTCTGAAGCACAGTGTGCCTGCCACCAAGAACACCAGCTGTGACGCTGCTTCTAATTCTTCACACTGCCCTTTTGACATATAACTTTTTCTGTATCAGTCTTTGAAGATGGAAAAACAAAGCCTTGTTGTGAAGGTGACTGCACAACCACAGAGAACAGTGGTTTCAGCATGCTCCTGGCTGGCTCAATGAAGGGAGAAAACCTTCAAGTAATGTTTGCTGCTGTGGTTGGTGGCATTATCAAATTTCCCAGTGCAAATACCTTTGAGAGGAGCAAGCCTTCAATTTTTCTTCTTAGGATCATTTAATGAGTCATTATTTACTTTTGTCACATAGCAATACAGGACTTGATTTCTGGGAAAAAAACCTGTAACTCTGCCAAGGTTGTTGCTGAACAGAAGCAGCATATTTGCCATAACAAAGTTTAAGCTCATCACATGGGAAGTTTCCAGATATAACTTTCATTGTGGTTTCATATTTTCCACTACGTTCCTGAGGGACAGCAGCTCCTTTCAGATAAGGGCTTCTCAGTAATGAGATTGAAAGTTGTTCCTACTTGGAAAAGAAAAATCTATGAACAACAGAGGAAAAGTACCACAAAAAGTCAGGATGTAAAGCTGGGAGGATTTCAGTTTGGGTTATGACAGCAGGAATTTTAGGATGTAGAGAGTGAAGGGAGCCTGTGCATTGGTGCCCTCCTGCAGCAGGCTGGTACAGGGTGTACTCCCAGAGTGTGGCCTTGGGCTTTAGTTTCACTACATCCCTTTAAGCCAAGTCGTTTCAGAGATCTGCGTCGCTGTTGTCCTGGTGGGGTTTGGAGAGCCCTGGGGGAAGAGACTCACTTTTGCTTGCTTTAATCTTCACTGATCTGTTTCCCCCACAGGGAGGGGTTTGTTTGCGGGGGAGTATGGGGGTTTGGGTTTTTTTGTTGTTGTTGTTGGGGTTTTTTTGGGTTTTTGTTTGTTTTATGCTAAATGACGAAGGACATGGGCTAAGCAGGTTTATAGGGTGTTTTCCAGCTTAACAGGAGTAGGGTGGATCACATTGTGCCCAGTCAAGCCCTGGGGTGACGAGGATCAAATGTTCTTGTTGTCTTAGTCACAACATGAGGAAGGAGACCCTTCAATCCTCCTGAGCAGGAGTAATTTCCAATGCTCAAGAAGGTGTCCTTGCAAGTCTGCAGTACCAGAGCTGTAGGAGAAATAGGCAAAGGAAGAAATTATGTGTTTTCTCCTGATTAGCCTGGCCAGTTTACTGCAGTGGTTTAGGAAGAAGTTGGGAGCCATTTTTGCCACTGGGATAGTACGTGAGGTTTGCTGCTGTACCCTCCTTGGCCATGCACTCGTTAGGAGCTGCACATGTGAAGACCTGAGGTGCTGCACGACTGCAGTGCCAGGTCCCAGCTGCTATAAATACAGGCAGCTTCAGCAAAGCTGCTGTGATTTATGCCAGTCAGGGACTTGGTCCAGGGACCAGGCTAAAACACTGATACAAGGAAATCTCTCTGACTTTTATTTTCAAATACTCTAATTTCAACATCTCTGCATTCATGATGCAGAGAATGGTTGCCTCATTATCTTCCCCCCTCCTTGGTCTTGTACATTTTTTTTGACCTTTACAATTGTATCAAATGGGATCAAATCAGAGGTTTTGGGGTTTGGTTTGGCTTGGTTTGGTGGGTTTTCTTGATGTTTGTTTTTTCAGGATTTGTTGGTGGTGTGTTTTGGAGTGTTTTGTCCTTTCTTTACCTTTTGAGTGTCTACTCCAGTGGAAATATAAGGAGTTTTGGCTTGACCACTGAGGTGTGAACCGACCAATAGTCTGTTCTTATGATGTCTTTCTCTCAATCAAAATAGTAATCAATACCTTGCAGCACAAGACTATGAGAAACTTGCAGCAGCTTTCTACAAAATAGATCTCATTGAGCAGTCTGCAGTCTTGTACATGTGCCTCCCCAGTTCTTGGACTGCTTGGTTGCAAGCTGGGGGTCACCCATGGCACCAGCTCTATCACCTTTTACCATTAGGGCTCTACAAAATCTTACATTAAAAATATAGAATAAGAATCACTGTTCACAATGGGAAACTGCTGAAATTTGCAAACAGAAAAGGGACGAAGCAACTTTGACTCACGTTATACTTAAAAGGATGCTTCTCAGCTAAAGACTACAATTCCCAAGGGTCATCATGAAATCTTGACAATTTGCCCAAACCCCATTTTCATTCAGGAAGTTTGTGATTAATAGAATTAAAGCTCTAATCATGCAAAGCATAGGAAAGTATGTGAGAATACCCACCTTTTATGGCATGGCATTTGCTGGCACTCTTAGCTTGGTCGTAGCAGACAAGATTAAAGGATTAGTAAGTAAGCCAGATATTGAACTGCTGCTGCTGAAGTTGCATTTTGCCAGTATATTGATTACAGAGGATTTTTTGAAGCCTTCAGAACAATGTCTTGTATCCTTCTTTCTATGTTAGCTTGTAACTGTATATCTTTAACGAAGTGGAGAGCTTATTCCATAAGGTAAGTGTGAGGTGTCCTTTTTCCAAATCAGTTCGGTCCATTCCTTTGGCTGTCTGTGTAGTTTTGGGGTTTTTCTCTTTTGTTTTCCTATGAAGTTTTCTGTGAAAGAGAAGCAGATTTTTGAGAGTGTTGACACAAGCAGGGAAACCCATGCCGAGGTCTGGTCTTTGTATACAGAGACAAGAGCAAACTTCAGTCTCCTTTGGAGGGTGCTGACCATACCTGATACTGTCTGCCAGCCAGCCAATTTCTTTTCTGGAAGATGTTCCAGAACAAAGCCCTAAGGCCTGTTCTCCAAATCCCTGCCTAATCACAGAATAGACTGAGTTGGAAGGGACCCATCAGGATTGAGTCCAACCCCTGGCCCTGCACAGGACACCCCAAGAGTTGCACCAAGTGCCAGAGGGAATTGTCCAAACACTTCCTAATTCTCCTTGTGTCAGAATGTATTGCAATGGTTTCACTTAAACAACAGAGGATTGCAGCACTTTTTAAAAATCAGCAATATGAATGTAAGGAATTGAATGCTAAGCTCCTGACTTTCTTCTTTTTGTGTAAGGTTACACATGGTAGGATGCTTTTCTACAAGTCTCTCAGTTCGGGCTGTTTTTTTTCACAGCACCAAGCTGGTAGGAAATGCTCACGATGGGTTGAGGTCGCAGGAAGGTAGGTTAGAGCAGGGCCCAGGCAAAACGGAAATCCAGGGAAACTGCTCCATCAAGTGTTGAAAGGTAAAAGTGGCACTGCAGGACGCTAAAAATACAGGTCTGCCTTGGGCCAGAGGCCAGGTGATCTGCACATGTCCAGTACAGATCTAACGTGCAAAATCCCTACTGATCTTCATGGGGCCAGATTCCACTCTGAGCTGCACAACATATTATGGGATGGCCTTCATTTTAATTTGATGTTTACTCCCTTAAAAATATCCACTGCAGTGGCCAGTTACAGGCAGGCTGATCTATTTTTTTCTTCCCCAACAGTTCTAATAAAAGCAAATGCTTTGCATATATGCATATCAAATGCATGCTTCAAAAGTAAAGCTTTATTTATTTTCCTTTGAAGTGGAACAATATTTATTGAAAGAAAATTAAGCATTTGTTTTATCTTGAATTTTAAGAGTGTATTTAATTATTCTGTTAAATGTTGACAGATATAAAAGCTGATCTACATGTACAAATATCACTGAAATCATTTTTAGACTTAGATATTCAGGCTTTCTTGCTTTAACAGTAGAAATTTGAACCGTTTTGACCTGAACCTATATTTTACTTATTCATTTAGGCTATCTTCACTGCTTACTGCTTAGAGAAAGTTTACCATCTACATGGTAAGTTTACCATCTACAAATGGCATAAAATATCTACCATGATTTTTTTGCATTTTTTTTCCCCAAAATGAGTCTGCTCTTACACAGCCATTTGAATCAGGTGAAATAAATTTTACTTAAAGTTTTTGACTTCTAGGGCTTTCTGTGGAGAAACTACACTGAAATTTTATTGAAACTTCATAAGAGAATAAAAAATTTATTAAAATCTTAGTTGGAAAATCCAACTAGGAAATGAACGGGATTAATGTAGTATAACCTGATTTTCAAGCAAATGCAGTGCTATGAAGAATTGAATTTTTTGTAAAAAGAGCTAAGAGCTTTCAAATGCCAGTTGTTCAAAATGTCATTGCTGTTTATATTTAAAAGCTTTCTGATAGAGTTGGGGTTTTTTATTTTTTTGTTGGTTTGTTGTTTTATTTTGGGGGTGTTGTTTTGGTTTTTTTTGAATGACAGAAAATTCTTTCTTCTACTCTTTTTGCTGAAAAGTTATTGAGCTTTTCCCTCTTTTTGCCTCTTCCCAGAGGCTGTCCCAGGGTTTGTTTTATCTCATCCTGATTGGTACCTTCAGGAACCCCAAAACTTTGTTGACTTGAGGAGTCATTTAGATTGGAAAAGACTTTAAAGATCACAGAGTCCAACCATAACTGTTCTGATGTCTTGCCTCCATCCCCAAAGGCTGAATGAGGCTGGGTGACTGTACAAAAGCTAAAAATTTCCTCGAAAGCCTCAGAAACAGGTGCCTAATATTCACAAGCAGATGCAACTCAAGGTGTGCTCCCTTCTCACTCCTGCACCCTGTTAGCAAATAACTATCAATAATATATTCTATAAATAATAAAAAATTATTAAAATATTGTCAAATCCCATTTTTTTTGTAAATGAGAGTTAAAACCACGGTATGAAAGCAACGCAATATGAGCAGCACTGTGAGCTTCTGTACCTGTTTTAAAAAATGTACATGTTTACCAGCACCTAAAGGCTTCCCTAAATTTTGAGTTGGTGAGAGAATGATTAGTTTATAGAGAAATAAAAAACAACCAACCCAAACTTGTTTCAGAAAAGGCGTGGAGGGGGAGTTACCAGCCTAGTGCCTATTGCCTTCAGTGGGGTGCAAAAAATGTACATTGGATGGCTTCAGGTGCCTCCCTGAATTGTTTGGGTTTGTGTTGAATTTGTCATCATGGCTGAAAACCAGCCTGAGGAGGAGAGTGGTAATTGCTGGGGGACCTGTGAGCAGAGAGTAAAGAAAAGGATGGTGAGTCAGTGCACAGTGATACTGTTTTTCATCTAAAATCCCCAAAACCCCCTCCACTACTACGCAGAGTAGCAGGTGTAACCACAAGCTTTCCCAGCTCCCTCCCCCAGCCCAAGCTAATTTAGGATTCTAAGCCTGTGGAATGAATACAACATGATGGAGCCAAAATTTATGAAAAAATATCCATGTTAATATAGGCTGCAAAATAAATGCAAACGAAAACTGAAGTAAAACAGCTTTTATTCACATGAAAAAATAAACCTGTTAGCTCTGATAATCAATAAAAATATTATAGAATCAAGCAATCACAGATGTAGAAGCTTATCCTCCTTAAAGTCATTATAAATCACATCCTTTCCTAAATCTCTCTATTCCCTTTTATTGCTTACATTATAATCCCTGTCCGGGTATCATTTTCATTGCTAAACACACTGTTTGCCAGTCAGTTTATTAAGGTTTGTCTTGATAGTGCCAAAATAAATGCTCCTTTTCAAAGATAAAAGGCAGGCTAATATTAAAACAATAATTTCACCTCTTTGCTGGCAGAGCCTACTTATTGAAGAAATTGGCACACGAAATCTCTGAGGTGACAGGGAATTAGTGTGTCAATAGGAGCCTGCTTTGAAGTTGACCCACACTGTTCCTGGTGGTGTTGGGTATACCCTGTCTCTTGCAATAGGATGCGGGGAAAGAGAACTGTTTGGGGTGGGAAGCAGCTAATAATGAAAGTGCTCTCCACTGGTTTTTAATTGATTAAAAGCTTTAGTGAAAAAACGGGTGCAACACATAGGAGACACAAAAAATAAAAGCAGAAAAATTATAGATTTGAGTCTGTAGTGACAGGACAAGGGGTAACGACTTCAACTGATAGAGAGCAGGTTTAGATTAGATACTAGAAAGAAATTCCTTACTGTGAGGGTGGTGAGGCTCTGGCACAGGTTGCCCAGAGAAGCTGTGGGTGCCCCATCCCTGGAAGTGTTCAAGGCCAGGTTGGATGGGGCTCTGAGCAACCTGGGGTAGTGTAAGGTGTCTCCTTGTTCCCACAACAGGGCTGGGGAGCTACATGGTCTTTGAGGTCCCTTCCAAACCAGGCCACGTTTGATAGGAACAGCAAAGAGGCATTAAAGGGCCTGGGGCAGTTAAAGGAAATGTGTAACTCTTGGGTTCTACAGGAGGGGTTTGGTGGCATCAGGCTCACAGCAATGATGTCAGTAAAGTGCTCTGAGTAGTGGGAGGGCAGTAGGGCTGAAGGGCACTACTTGGCATGGTGAGGAGTGCTCTAAAGCACTGCAACAGAAGCAAACACTTGCATTACACCCAAAACTGCTATCAGTTCAGCTGAAACCCGCGGGAAGCACGGGCCTAACAGCTTAACAACACTCCTGATTTATATGCAGAAACTATTGTGAACGAGAAGCAGAGCTCCTAAAAACATTAAACCCAAGTCTGAGAAGAGATGAGATGCAAATGAAATGTCTTCTGTTTTCCTATGGTTTAGCTGGCGGCAGGCAAACCCAGAGCCAAGCAAAGCTGAGAGGCCACACTAGGGCTCGGGGGTCTGAGCACTGGGAGACAGAAGCTGCTGGTAAGTGGGAAGGCTTTTGAACCCTGAGCACTCAACAGCATTTCAGCTTGAAATGCTCAAATTTCATGACAGAGTGATGAAATGAAATCTAACTAATGCATCATCCAAATATGTACTTTATGTATACAACATACATGTACAAAGGAACTTAAGGAAATGGCATGAAGTGGTCAGGGACTGTTCAGGTTATCAGATGGATATCAGGAAAAGGTTCTTTGCCCCGAGGGTGGCTGGGCACTGGGACAGGCTCCCCAGGGACGTGGTCACAGCACCAGCCTGACAGAGTTCAAGAAGCATTTGGACAACATTCTGGGACACATGGTGGGATTCTCAGGGTGTTCTGACCAGGGCCAAGAGTTGGACTTGATGATTCTGGTGGGTCCCTTCCAACTCAGCAGATTCTACGTTTCTATGAATCTGATTGCAACAATAACAAGACAAGCAATATTCCCTTTTTGCATGGATAAGACTATTTAAAATAAGAAAGAGAAATGGCTCCAGATTGTGGCAAACAGCTGATAGATCACTATGGCTGGACATGGATGAGCATCAGAAAAAATGGCAGTCTCATCTCTAGTTGACCAAAACATTAGGAATAACAGTGCTTGAGATAAAGAAATAGGTCAAGATGAGGTAGTATGGGGGAAACATTTAAAGGAAAAGAAAAATATCTGTCAGATAAGAGCAGTGAAGTATCTTCCTCTGGAGTTGCATTTTGCTTCACAATAAATGGGAAATTGTATGTTTTTTGATGTTCCAAACTTCCTTTAAAGATGAAGCCAGAAAAATGATTGATGGTTTTAGAGTTTACCCCTGGATTTGTAAAGGTGGCCTCAGTGGTGGCCTCTATTTTGTCAATAGATACAAACTGGTACTACATTTCCATTACAGGCTGGTAATCTGGACATGGAGAAATGGGTCTCCATAGCTCCAAACAGATTTACAGTATATCAGAGAAAGGAAAGTGTTAAAAGTGGAGTAAAAAGGTTGAGCTTAGAGTTTGCTTTAATGTAACTGTACTGATTTTGGTGTCATTCTTTCAAATTTTTCTCTTAAGGATGTCGGTTGGGGTAATTACTGAGGAATTACCAATTTTGCTGAGGGGAAAATCATCTTTAATTTAGAAATATCTTTCTTTTCTTGTGACAGAAAATGAAATACTAGTTATCATCAGATTTGAAAACCTGGGTTTGCAATATGGAACTTGGAGAAGAATGCATGACCCTGACAATCAGGAAGAATTTCTTCATGAGTTGTCCAGCATTGGAATGGGCTTTCCAGGTAGGTGGTGGAATCACCATTCCTGGAGGTGTTCAATGCCACTGGATGTGGCATTTAGTGCCATGGTCTAGTTGACAAGGTGGTGATGAGCCAAAGGTTGGACCTGATGATCTCAGGGGTCTTTTCCAACCTAAATGTCTCTGTGATTCTGTGATCCCTGGGACACTCATCCCAGTGTCCCTAGGCTTTCTTCTGCTTTGTAAAAGTCACCCAGAACTGATGGGACATTCCAAACTCAGTGTAGAGATAGAGGGATGAGATCTCACATCTTTTTGAGTCCTCAACACATTGGTTATATTAAAAAAATCTAATCTTTAAAGAAATGTGACCGGTAGAAAGAATTTTTTTCAGACTGCTCATCAGATGATTGGTATGGAGTTATATTTTGTGACTGCTAATGATTAGTAGGACAAGACCAGAGTTTCCCTGAG
This sequence comes from Tichodroma muraria, assembly GCA_013390105.1. Taxonomy (NCBI): domain Eukaryota; kingdom Metazoa; phylum Chordata; class Aves; order Passeriformes; family Sittidae; genus Tichodroma; species Tichodroma muraria. Next base: position 77,973 of record WAAG01059239.1, on the reverse strand, counting down.
AAAGGTGTTTCTGGCAGTCCACTTAATGAAACCCTGTTTTTATTAAATTCTTGGTCTCTGAATGTAACAAATTTCTATGTCAAAGTTGATGGGACTCCAACATGTCCTAACTACAGCCCTGCCTCAAGATAGTAAGTGAGCTATAAATTCTCAGCTTCTTCTGGACTAGGATGAATTGGCTGTGAAGTTTCATTTGAAAAGATATTTTAAGTTACTTTTGACTATTTTTAGTCACAATTTTTCCTGCCTACATGAAGACTCAAGCATCTTGGTGCCCTGTTCATTTAACAGAGCATTGGACATTCAGTGATAATGAAAACTCCTCCCAAGCTGCTTCAAGTGAGTAATTTCAAACTCACAATGCAATAAATCTTTCCTGGAACATACACAGACCACTATAAAGAGGTAAGTGAGCTACCAGTTCTTATCTTGAAAATATTAACAATGAACTCCCTTCGCTGAATTTCTGGAGAAAACAGATATTCAATTTTTAACATTTTCTTGAACTGAGAAGTGTTAACTTTTCTGCTTTTAAATGCATCCCTCTGCTGTAGGATATCTGAGTTGATAACTCAGTTTGAGATGTTCATGGCAGAGAAGAGTTGGTCTAGTGATGAGTACCACGTGCTCAACACTGAAAATGCTGCTCTGACCTTTTCCTGGCATGCACGCTCTGGACAGAAAGATATTTTGACATTTTTAATGTGATATGAAAGGATATGGATATCCTCTTGTGAAATACAATGAACTTATGTGTTTTATGTCACTCTGCTTTGAGACAGCTGGAGCTGAAAATGGGCTGTAACTATAAACACCATTAGTCCCTTTTTTTTTTCATCTGTGTGGAGCACAGCCACCCCTACTCTTGTGCTTTTAGACCCATAAGGATGACAATTTACCTGCCCCACCTGCACTCTGTAGGAGCATTGAAAGGTATGCTCAGGTAAACTGAGACAGTGGTGGCTGGGATTCTGTTGTGCTAATTTTTCTTGGCTAATATTTCAAAGAAAATGAGGGTTGATTGCTGCTTATGCCCTAAGTTTTTTATGCAAAGGTTGGAAGAGATTCTTCAGGTTGTGGGAAGGATGATGACCAGTGTGGTGAGGGATCCGAGGTGGACTCATGCAGTGTGGTGGAGCAGTTTCCTGGGCTTCCATCACATCAGCAGTGAAGGCTGTTGCCTTAACCTAGCCACCATCTGCAAAGCCAGCCCTGGAGAGCACCAACGTGGCCAGCAGGAAGGTGCTGCAGCCCTTCCAGCAGGTTTTTGAGAGCTGCTGGGAGAACCGATGGCTGGGGGAGAGTGTTCAACACAAGTGCACTGTATCCAGATGAACCCCCCAGCACGGCATCTACTTAAAGCACTCCCCAAACTCCCCCAAAATGAGGGGAGGGATCACCCAAAGGTAGCTTCTAAATGCCTTTTGCAGTCATTAGTGCTGTCCCCTGTGCTGCAAGCTGCCTGCAATGAGCATGTCCACATCTCTGCAATGTGCTCACATTTCAAAGGCAGTGCTCCTCACCAGCTGCATCTCAAGAAATCGAGCGATTTCTTTAATTTTTTGTTCTTTTTTTTTTTTTTTTTGAAGATACCATGCCAAGTCTTTTGAAATGAAAGCTGGGGCAGGCCTAGTGGAGATTAATGTAGGAAAAATGCTGCTGGCTTGATAAGCCACAGATGTCTGTGAGATTTGTGGACGTTGCTGACAGCTCATGATGGTTTGCAGCTTGCGAGGTCCCCTGGCTCCAGGACCAACGTGCTGAATCCATGGCTGGAGGTGCAGGGCAGGGTTTGGCCCAGCTTGGTGCTTGGGTGAGGGGTTTGAGGAGACCTGGAAGAAAAACTCGTCTGGACCCACTCTGTCATTGCAGAGTTTTCTTAAGTGTTGCACCTATTTATGCAAAAGAATGTCCTTTTATTTTTTTAGTAATGTCAGTATTGGCAACTGTTTTTATAATACACTAAAGGGGAGGCATAAGTCGGTGAAACTGTGAAAGTATAATATGGTGATGGAAACTCAGGTTATTGCACCAACCTTGGAAAACTGAAAAGGTGAGTTATGTTGGTGGAATCATTCCTGGTGGGTGGACAGGAGCTGGGCTTCTGTTAACTCTGCATACTTAATAAAAACTATGCAACTTTTTTCAGGTAAGACTTTCACCGAGTCCTGTTAGATGGTACCAGTAACACCAATCAATTGACAGAAAATTGTTTCTTGCTCTTTTTAAACTCAAGATTGTCCTGTCATCAAACACTGTCACAGAAGCAGTGCAGATTGTGACAGAAGATCCCCCTGTTAGGAAATGAGCTGGATACTTTGCTTTTAGACAGTTACAGATGATTGCATATGTAAAAATACAAAAAAAATCATAATTTCTTGACATTGAGCACACATATAGACTGCATCATTTATGAGATGCTGCCAGTTAGACTATTTGGGAATCAAGCGCTGTTGTTTTCATGACATCAAAGCTACATCCTTCACTGACTTGTGGGCACACATGAAGTTACCCCTCATGTGCTGCCAGTGACTCCTCATGCAGAAATCCCCTGGGAGTCTCATCCTCCGCTCAGATTAAGGTTCTTCTGAAGCTGCATTCTTGCATGCCCTGATATTGTATGCTTAGGTTTATTTTAGGCAGATAATTAAATTAAAACTGTTGTTAGTTTTAATTTCTAAGTGATGCTTTTTCATCACATTAAAATACCCTTATGGCCCCGATGTTTATATGCAACTTGTTGGTACCAATACTTTCCACATCTGGATAACAGGAATTGGTACAAATCTTGTTCAAAAAGTCTTGGGGAAATGCAGAAAATTGCTTTGCCAAAATGTTAGGAAAATAAGTTGAACCAAAATAGCCTTTGGGTGGGGTTTGTTTGTTTGTTTGTTTGTTTTGGGTTTTTTGTTGGTTGCTTGGTTTTTTGGGTTTTCTTTTCTTCTCAGAACAACAAGAGGGTTTTCTGTAAAATTTTGATAAATGCTAGGCAAGGAAGTAAATCACTAAATAGTGATTTAAATGCAAATTTATCTATAATAGGAATCTATGCATGTGCTTGTAAAAAAATTAGCAAAGAACCAGGCCTCTCTTGTCATCTTTGTAATATGTCTTTTTTCCCTGCTGACAGCCTCTGTTGCTCACTCGGGCTGGTACCTTTTGCCTTGTGTCTATTCAAGACCTCTTGGTAGAATTCAGAGGCAGCTGGTATTAGCATACATATTTTTATTGGCAAAACTTGCACATTGGTAGCTCACATAAGATGATTGAGGCAGCTAAGAAATAATTTCCATAAATGATAGGAAAACTTTTATTCCATGTACCCTCAAAAGTAGCCACAGTTTTAGGGGAATTTGAAAGGAAAATCACAGAACAGTTTGGGTTGGAAGGGACTTTAAAAATGATCTCATTCCAACCCCCTGGTCAGGAACACCTTCCACTAAACGAGGCTTCTCAAAGCCCTGTCCAGGCTGGCCTTGAACACTTCCAGGAATGGGGCATCCACAGCTTCTCTGGGCAACATCTTCCAGTATCTCATCACCCTCACAGTAAAGAGCTTCTTCCTAAAATCTAACCTAAATCTGCCCTCTTTCACTTGAAACCATTCCCCCCTGTCTAGTCACTATTTCCCCATGTGAAAGCTGCTCTTCCTTTCTGTCATAAGCTCCCTTTAAGTACCGGAAGGCCACAATGAGGTCTCCTGGAGCTGTCTCTTCTCCAGGCTGAACAACTCTCAGCCCAGTTTCATATCAGCAGTGCTCCAGCCCTCCAATCATCTTGGTGGCTCTCCTCTAGACCTTTCTAACAGGTCCATCTCTTTCTCCAGGTGGGGATGCATGAGGGCAGAGTAGGGGGGCAGAATCCCCTGAGAGATTGGGAAGCCTGACTGCCAGTGGAGACTGAAGCAAATATAGTATTTTATTTACTCATGTTAATTTATTTACTAATATTTATTATTTACTCATTGAGTCCTCAGCTTTCTCCATATCTATTGTCACCAGTTCTCTCTTCTCATACCCATCCTGTACATCCTCCTTGGCCTTTCCTTTCTGACCCAGGTTCTTATAGAATCCCTTCTTGTTATTCTTCACATCCCTTGGCAAGTCCTTTTCCATCTCTGTCTTGGTGTTTCTAATTTTGTACCTGCACATCCAAACTATGGCTTCAGTTACCCAAAATATTTGAATATTTGAGGAAGAAAATTTAAAATTCTTTCATTTCAATTCCTCTATAAAATAAAAAGTTTCAAACATTCTCTTTGGAGTAGGTGAACAGGATGGAGACTGGCAATGTTATATAGCATATTATATATATAAAATGAGCTTGAGCCTCTAGATCTTTACACTATTCTGTGCTCACAGTTTGAGGTGGGAGGGTAGGAGGGATTAAAAGTGTTATACATCATGCTTATCTGATATTTTTGCTCATGAACACAAAAAAGCCTGGTATAGCAACAAAAAATACCTGCTGTCACCTACTGCCACCATGATATTAACAAAAAGGTATCTGCATTTGCAAAGGGTGCACAGAGACAATGCTCAGGTGAGCCCCAGGGAATTATCTCTTGTCAGCTCTTCTGTTTGTGGCTTGTCAGAGCAAAGACATTTCCTGCTCTTGTTCACTTTGTGGCACTTGTGGAGCTCTTGGTAAAGCTCACACACCAAGTTACCTTTTAAACTCCTGTATCCTTGGGTGGCATTTAGAACAGTACTCAGAACATTATTTTTCTTTACCCAGGGCACTAAATGATTACTTTTTCAGCTTAGATTGGTGTGTGCCTCTGCAGGGAAATCCATCACTGTAATAATGTAAATTCAGCTCTAGGAATTCTGCGATGCACAGCAGGGTAAAAACACCCCCTCCATTTGTGATGGGAATGTGCCTCCCTATCTCCAGGCAAGATTTCTTTCAGGTAGCTCATCTGTTGTGCCAAGCCAACCTGCAGTGGGGATGATTTCAGCATTGTTCAAGGCTTTATTGTGTGAGTCTGCAGGATAAGACATAAGCACACTTTAATGAGGATTTAAACCCCAAGATTTGCCACAGACTGCTGTGCTGTAGCTGAACAATGACTTCTAAGTAGTTCTTAGTGCCTTGAATCTTATCTTCATGCTCTTAATGGTTATGCTATCTAAATCCATTGTATTTGGGCTGGAATTGGGTCTATAATGTGAAAATGTCTCAACACAGCAACTACATGAATAAAATTGCTTGTGAAGATTCCTTTGTGGGAATAAAAATACGAAATTCACCATATAAAACTGGCAATGATACATAAAACCCCTGCAGGACTGGGTGGGGGGATGTGTATGTTTGGGGATTGTTTTAGTTTTTTCAAGAATAAGGGAAAAGTGTAATTTATGCCTGGATAATTAGTGGTGTTTTACCACTGAAATGTACACCACTTGGAGGAATGGTCACTGGTGCCTTTCACACCTGCATGGAGTATGAAATTCCAAACAATTGAAACAATTAATGTTTCCTCCTGAAAAAGTCTATGTGCTTTAGCAAAAAGTGTATTGTGGGATTTGTAAGATACGTTATAAAACAGAATGTGTGATAAATGGAAAATGTGCTGTCAAAGGCCTTGACACATTTTTTCATTCCCAAAAGCAGATATGGATAACTTTGTGAGCTAGTGTCACTTGCCAAGATGAATTTATTGCAGTATTCCATGTGAAAGGCTTTTGCTTTTCAAGATTCGTGGCAGGGAGCTGTTTGGGGATTTTTGTTCTGCTAGAAACAAAAGTGTGGTGCCATTTGGCCTTTTGGTCAAGAACTGAAACAAGTAGTAGGGCTTAAAAGTCATCTTAAAAGTGAACAACATGTCTGTATTTCTACTTATCTTCCATCTGAAAGCAACTCTAAAAGGTGGGATACCACACAAGTTTTTATATTAAATATTAGTTCATTGTGTCCTGGCCTTGCTGTGTAGGTGTTCACTCTCTATTCCTTCAAAGGGCAGGAAGACTGCATTGTATTGATCACTTCATGTTTACACTTTGTGCATTCTGTGAATGTCATCAGACTTAAATCATCACATGGAAAAAATTTTGCATGTACCCTGAGAAAGCAAATACCTAAAAAGAGGACTCTTCTAGCTTACAGCTCCAAAATGTCATTCATGAGTGTTTGTGGCAGTATATTAAATCTATTTCTTTAGAAGAGAAATTTAACAGAAGTCCTTTAATACAAGGAGGAGAAAAAAAGCATTTGACTTCCGTTAGTTGGTGTTTTCATGGTCATCTTTGTGGAGAAATGGTGAAAAAGCACTTTAGAAAATGAAAGCTGAAATCCTCTGCATCCCTGGGGCAAAGCATGACGAGCCACCAGCACCCCATGGGTGCTTGGTGCCATCCCTCTCCCAGTTCCCTATTTTTGGAAGGCTCTGTAGAAGGTCAGTGGGAAACATAACTCCCGGCTCCTAAGGCAAAAGCAGCCTGGATTATCATCCATGTGAAACCAAAGACGGGGTGCTAGCAGAGAGCAAATAGTTATTCCTGTTAGTATTTCCTAGATGAATGCAAGAGGCTTAAATTTCAGTTGTTCTAAATTAGCTGCTGAATTAAAAAAAATATTTAGCTCTATTTTGTTTCCCCTTGGTCAATTGTTCATTATTTCCATCTAATGCTTGAAACCTAATCACTGTTGCTGAGAAAATATTTCAGGAAACTATCTCGACAAAGCATTTTAATGTAAATATTAAGAGAGAAACTTTTTGTCAGTTTGATAAGAATAAATCACGTATCATACATTCATAATCATACACTTTGTTCATTTTTAATGTGCAATTGCTGCTGTTTTACTAGGAAGCCATAAACACTAATACTGATACTTCAAGTTTTATTAGTAATAGCAGTTGAAGGAAGAAATTGCTGGAAGCTCCAGCTCTCCAACAAGCGTGTTTGCCTGAGCAAAACAGCACTAGGGAAGGGTTTTGGTTGTCATGGCTGAGACTGTGGTTGCCAGCACATCCCTGGTTTGGAATTGTGGCTTTGTCCCCTTGTGTCAACCAGTGGCTCTGACTTTCTTGAGGAAATCTCAGTACATGCTTTCTCCAAGAAAAGCTGTGTTTGACCTGTCTCTTAAATCTTTTAAATGCTAACTGAAATAATTAAATCCTAAAGTATATTTAGAAGCTGCATTTGAAATTCCAGTCCCTTAGAAGGGGAGAAAACATCAATTTCACCATTTGATGAATGCCATGAGCTGATTTATGGCTTCTTTTGACATCGGTCATGTGGCAGGGGCAAAGGAGCAGCTGGTAATGCAACCAGTAAAAGTTAAAGAGGAGGAAATGCTATATTACAGAAGGAGAGGGATATTATTAGCTCCTGCACTTTGCTAGAGATGATGCTTGGGATGAGAGAAGCTCCTTAGGAGGCCAGACAAATTTCCCCCAGGCTTTCAGAACTGGTGTTTCCCAGTGGGAAACTGGTCTGGACCAGACTGTGCCACACAGAATTGAGGGGCCACAGATGCAGAGAGGTGCTGGATGATTACATAACTGAGTCCAACACTGGCAGTGTCTTCTTGCTAAGAAGGGATTTCTTTACTGTAATTGAGTGTGCTGGATAAGAGATAAAAAAGTCATGAGCTGAGGCAGCTTGGGGAATTAAAACTGAAACTTTTTCTGAGTGTT
>WAAG01059239.1:11568-68960 GCA_013390105.1 Tichodroma muraria | reverse complement strand
AAATGAGGCCAGTTCTGCATCAAGATGGGTTTTTGTGACCCTTCCCTTCATGTGTTCCAGATGAAATTCCCCCTTCCTAAATACTGAGTCGACGCAAACTGATTTAAGGATACAGTTGACACTTGTGTAGTGGCTTTTTCTTTTTTGTCAGCTAGAAGTATCTGTGAACTGGAAAGCTTATAATAAATAATTAATGTAGCTTCTTCTGCCTTTCATCTCTGTGTCTGCCAGCCTGGATATATTAAATTTCTTGTGCTTTGCTTCCATCTTAATTTTTATAATCTCATATCCCCGTTGCCATTATTTATATTGCCTTGATCCATCTTGCAAAATGAGGTCAAGTTCTCATTTAAAGCTGTATCTAGATCATTCTTGATCTATATCCTATCTCTATCATATGACACTTCTTTTTCTTTGCTTCCTTGCTCTTCTCCTCTTGTATGCATCAGTCTTGCTGNAAAAAATGAGTTATTTTTTAATTATTTATTAAAAAAAAAAAAAAAAAAGCAACAGCTTCCAAACTGCAGATTGAAAATTAGCTTGTCCTTAGCAAGTGAGATGGTTTTGGCAGCAATCACACTAAACAGGGATTTTCCAATCTTGGCTGCTAACATGAGATTCCTTGTTTAGGATCACATTGCTTGTAGATTACAGAATTGGCCACAGAATAGACACACTACTCAAATGACAGATTTGTCCAACCTGTGCTGTGTTACAGGAAACGGGGCCATGTTTTGTAAACCAGAGCTAATATTTTCCATCTGTAACCAAGTACAAGACTGATGAAGGACATAAAGAATATTCTGAAATGGAGAGCGACTGGGAGAAGAAATAGCGAGTCTTTAAAAAATGCATTTTTGTTTATTTCTTTCTCTTGCAGCCTGAAACTGCAACACGTGAATACCCATCCCAAGGGCAGGGCTCCAAGTTACAGACCAGGAGCTGAGCTGCAGGGAGGTGACTGGACCTGTTCATCAGTGCTCCCAGGCTTTGCCTCATGGGCCCCTAGTGCCCTTGGTCCCTGTGTTGGAGTGTCCCTGAGTGGATTAGTGGCAGATGACCGCATGTCTTTGGAAAGATGCTGGTTTGTGGGCCATTTAGCATTCCTTGTTCCTTTTGAATAAAAAGGTAATGGTGCCTATTTGAGATCCTTTTATGATTTGTCCCCAGTAGAGGACAGCTTTCTTGGCAGATGCTGTTGCATTTTCAAAATTGATTTAAGAAGAAAGGGAGGCTCTGTGTTAGGAACAGGGAGCTCTGTCAAGAGCTCTGCTGAACTCATCACGTGTGGACCAAGTGTGTGCAGACAGGAATTCCCATTTTCGGGACATATTTTAGAAGATGGGGCCAGAGGTGCCAGTGAGAGAGCTGTGTAAGATTGAAAGAAAAAGATCCTGTAATGGCTCTCAGTGGATGATGATGGAGATTCTCACCAGGCTGGGAGTTCCAGGGTGCTGAGGTGGTACCCAGCAAGCTGGGTTTGTGCAGAACCGACGGCCACAAAAGTTGCACGGCTGTGGAAGAGGACTTCTGAAAGGGCAGAATTTGGCTCAAAGTGTTTCTCTGAGGTTGTGGTGCCTGCAGCAGTCACTGGGCTGTGTTTTAACCACAGGGTGAAAAATGCTGCCTGTGTAAAGCAAGTACTCCTCTGCCCACTTGTATTCAATAGCGATGACTGCGCAAAGCCCGTGACTCGCTAATTCTAGTGTGGGCTGGTTTGAGGTTTTTAGCTTAAAGACTGTCAGTCCTGTAAACCACACACACTTCCACCCTAATTTNACACACCTCATCTAGGACTGTGGTGGAAGTTTTTAAGTATTTTAAAGTGCTCCTAAAAAGTAGATTTTAGTTATAAAGAGCAGCAAATCACTGGTGGGAAACACAACTCAGTTTTGAGTTCCAACACACATAAAGTGGCAGAGGTGACTGACTGTCTTTTACCAGAAAATGGACCCAGCTGTAATTTTTTTATATTTATGGTACATAGAAAGACACCTTATTTAACTTCTCAGCGTTTACGAAACACAAATATACTTGAAAGTTTAGTATCAAATAGAATGGTTTTCTTATGCTGAGTAATAAACATTTTTAGGAGAAAACAGATTGTAGTGATGTTACAGCCCCATCCTACAGCAGGTTATTCAAGAGAAATATTGGTACCTTCTCATATGGAAACAGTATTTGGCTCTGTTACTCCAGACTCTCTTATCACACCTTAGGTAGTATATGTTTATTAAACTAGTCATGAAAAACATTGGAGAGTGCAATTGGAAGGTGGTTCATCAGGGGGAATGGGTGCCCTCTTAAGATGACTGCTGTTCCAAAGTGGGAGTCTGTGCTGGTCTTACTGTAAATTATGACTTTGAGCAATGCTCTGGGACATATTTTCATGTTTGTAACTATAATTTGAGTGTTGGAATATCAATAATGAAAATTAGCTTTAAAGAGAAAGTATGAGATGTCTTGTTATAAGTGTGAACACTGGCATTAATATAATACCTTCTTTTATGAAGAAATAATCATTGATGTTTGTTATTTCTTTTGTTAAGGTTAAGTCTAGAGTTCAAGTTTTGTTCAAGTCTGATTTGAGAAACAGAGAAGCCTCATTATTAACAGCTCACATTAATTATAGGGAGATGGGACAGCAGAGCTGAGCATCATTTCTCGTATCTGCAGCCAAGAGGAATTGAAAGAACAGCACTTTGGTGGCTACTGTGTGGGGATGATATGAAGTTTGGAATTGAAGCACTTGTTTCAGTAAGACAACAGAGACAGAGTAAAACACATCCTCCCAAAGCAAGAGCTAGTGTTGGAATTGCTAAATGCTGCCTTATTCTTTAAAAAAAGTTAATGGACTATTGACTATCCCTGTTCACTGTGTGGGGACCCAGAGTGGTGGTGTTTTGTTTTTTTTCTGGCTGCTCCAGATGAAGGCTGGTCCTAAGCCTGCTACCTTATGCCAGTCTTGGTCAGTCAGTTTCAGAGCAGACACTTGCTGTCCCATGCACAGGTTGCTCCCCTTGTCTGCTGTTGATTTTAGGATTAGTACCAAACCTGGGAAATAGAGGTGTTTCAGAAAAATAGAAGTAGCTGAGCCAGTGTAACTGGTGGACCTTTAAACATCTGCAACTGCAAGATAAAGACCAGCTTTAGCAGATACATTTCTGCTCATCATTTGCCAAAAATCCCCATGGGGATTGTCACTAGGTTCTGCTGATTGCAGCTTTGTTTATGAGTGGAATTGGAACTAGCTTTAGGGCTGCCAACCAAAGGGTTCAAACATACATTTATTGTGGAGACATACCCACCCTGCATGTGTAGGATGAGAGCTGACACCTGCAGGAACCTGCTCCTCTTTGGAGCAGGGTTACGTTTCAGTTTTCTTAAACTGAACTAAACAGTTCTGTAAGGTTTAAAGAAGTGGTTAGTGATGAGATGGAGGCTCCAGCTCAGGAAAGCTGAGGATGTTGGTTTCATTCTTGGATCCTTGCACTTCAGACAAAGTTGGAGGAAAAGGAGAATGCTTTATCCCATCTCATACTGGTCAGGGATAAAGCCATCTTGCTAAACAGAGCCAGCCTTGCAGCTCCCACTACCAGGACCCCGGCTGGACCCTGTAACTGGTTTGTTAGCTTTGATTCCAGAAGAAGTTACCAGTCTGGATCTAGTGACAGGTAAGGATAAAGGTTAGCCCTGGGACTGCAGATTTCCTTCTGCTCTTTGCTGGGATTGTGTTGCCTAGGGACTCATCCTGAGGCAGTGCTTGCAGGTTAAATAAAACTATGGGATGGGACCAGAATGAATTAAATACCTTATTCGTTCAGTTCTTCATATTTTTGGTAAACTGATTTTTCTGCCTCTGTCCAACTCACTCAGAAGCTCCTTCTGTGGGTGATGAGTGAATCTGTGCATAGTTCTGACCCTTCATATTTCTTTCCAATGGTAAATTGTTATTTATAGAAAGAAGTTTGACAAAGGCTGTGGAGTTATTGGCTGTATATTTTAAAAAGCAAGCCAGATGAGGAATAAAAATAATTTGCATTCAAATTCTTTTAAGTCCAAGCTGTGCATTAGCTCTGCTGCTATTCATGGGATCCACTAAAAATCTGCCTTTGGATTTGTTCAGTTCTTCCTTTATCTTGAAAAAATTTGGAACTTCAGCCTAATTAATCCCTGGGGAAATAAGAATTTGGTCTAGCTGAAAGTTTGATAAGCAGACATGGAAGAAGCTGGTGCATAACTGTTAATTGTTGCCATATGAGGACACAAGCAGGAGGAATATACGGAGCAAAGTGGGACTGTGGTGTTACTGCTTGGGGAAAGCCATTGTTTTGCAAAACATTTCTCTGTATTAGGGAATAACCTGGGATGCCCTAGAGACATACCTGTCAGAGCCATGCACAAACACATGGCAAAGGACTGACTTGCACTTGGCCCTGACCATTTTCTTTTCCATTTGCACAGCAAGACGAGTTGGTCAACCACGCAGGCAAAGCAAGAGGCTGCCACCTCCCTGTGGCACAACCACTAGCTCCTGAGGCAAGGAAAGTCTTTGAGGGGGCAGTAAGAACAGCCAAAGCCAGATGGGATTGCAAGCTGCTGGGAAAATCTTAGGGAAGGTTGTGGGAAAAGCTGCAGTATTTGTAAATATTATCTGCATCGAGTTCAACGTGCCTTGGTGTTGTGAAAAGCTTTGGCAGTGCTTTGCAGCGAATTACGTCTGCAGTGAAATGTGAGCAGATGAAAACTGGAAGCAATCATGCTAAACACTGCTCAGGCTTTACCCTTCCAAGTGTTTATGTTTATGGGGCTCCTGTTTTGATCACCTGCTTGCAGCTGAGTATTTTCCCTTTCCTCCTTGGATTTTAAGGGAGCAGCAGACTAAAAAAGGGCAGGATTTCTCTTCCTCCTCTGTTCTCATACACTCTTTGGAAGATGAGTGAAATGTCCTGGTGAGCAGATCTGAAGCAGGCCCCTAAGCTTTTGGGAGACCTAATGAGGGTCTCTGCGTTGTGTGTCCAGTACTCTCAGGGGGCCTGTCAGACTAGAAATGGGAGTTTTGGTGTTGCTAAAATGTGAGTAGAAATAAATTTTTATTTCCTGTCTTCAGAAACACCGAACTGTCTCAGCCCTGCCTGTTATGGTGGCCTATGCTCAGGTCCTTGGTGAGCCTGGGCTTTCCCAGTCCATCCCTCATCCTCCAACGAATTTTCTGTGCAGTTAGACAGCCTGGGGCTCATGTGTTAAAACAGAAGGTGCTGGGGTGCCATTCCCCTTCCTGGTACACATGATCCACACTTTCTTCACCGTAGGGGACGCTCCTGGGGGCTGATATTTCATATCACCACGTTGCCATGCCCGTCTATGACAAGGAGAAAATTTTAGTCGCTCGCCTCATTGGGTTGCAAACCTTTATGAACACCGCAACTAATAGCCCCGGTAAGTGGAAGATTAATTTCTATACCACCTGGCAGCAAGCTGTGGATTAGGCTGCTGTCCCTTGTGTGGGTTTAATGTTGGAGGAATGGGGCACCCGAGCACCCAGACAATCAGCCTCTTGTTTAAACAATGAGCTTCTCGGTCTTGTTAGCCAGCGCTCTTAAATTTTCATTTTACTCTGGTATGCAGGCTTGTGTGATGTGGAGAATTGCTTCAGCACAGAGAGGCTGCAAACCTGTTCAATTAAAGGAAGTGCTCAGATCCAGCTGTTGGAGTCCCATGAATGCCAGTGCTCCTCACAGAGTAAGACAGACCAACGCACTCTGCCCTTGGAACAGATACGACAATTTGCGCCTTAATTCTCCTGAAAAAAAGAGCTTTTGTTGGGAGAGGACGATTAGGGAAAAGACGAGGAATGCAAAGCGTGGTGCAGAAAATGCCCAGTGAGACCAAGTTTTCTGCAGATAACAGAGAAGGCTCTACAGCATGAGCCTGGTAACGAGGCACCATCAGAAGCACGTACGGTACAAGCTCCTGTTACAGCTATAGAATTGTCTTGTAAGTTTTCTAAATGCTTTCCTCTCATGAAAACATATGTTGTGGAGTCACTTACCCTATGCTTTCCCTTCCAAGGAACAGGCCAACAAGCACAGCCCTGGTGTGTGACCACACACTCCACTATTTGTGCCTGGGCTTTCAGTTGCCTTGGTTTTGGTGGCAAGTTTCTGCACCCATTTTTAGGTGACAGAGGTGTTGGGGCAGTGTTAGATGGTCACCTAGATATGCCAGATGGTTTTGTACAGGTATTTTTATAAAATACCTTTTATATCTTTTATGTATACCTACACATATCAATAGACATGATATTATTTATCTAAAAATAAAATATATATATTTATACATATACATATAAATGTATATGTATAAAAAATTATACATAAATATATACATATTTATACATATAAAGGGCTGTAGCTGTTTCAGTGGATGCTGAATACACTTCAGCTACAAATGCATAGCAGCTGACTTAATGCTCATGTCACAACCAAGAGCTGAGTTCATAAGACTGAGGCAGGGGAAGAAAGACATTGGAATGGGATAAAGCACAGGAAGAAATTATGGGCTTCACCTGAGTGGCAGAAGCCATCTCCCCATGGGTACCTGGAATCCTCACCCCAGAGCAGGGGCTGGTAATCTCTTGTCTGACTTCAGGAACCATCATATCTCTGGAAATGCAGTTTTCCCCACTCCTGTTGTCACTTCGCCCTCAATCTCACTTTGTTGACTGTTTAAAAATTGTGGCAGGGGGGCTTTAAAAAGATACTAGGCACAGTTTCAGCTGCTGAGGTGGAAAAGGGTTTCAGTGGCAGGCAGACTGCTGCTGGCCCCTAGGCTGCACTCGTGCCATTTGTCACACAGGCTAAAACAGAAAAGGTTGCATTTTAATTTACTAGCTGGGCCTGTGAGGTGCACAGGATTGCACCCCTTGCTGAACTGGATAATAAAGTCTTGATTGTTAATTGGCTGCCCCAAGTGTCTTTTTTAGTCAAGCATATGTCCATCTTCCCCTTTATACAGATATATATATATATATGTATATGTACACATATGTAAATATATATGTACTTTTGTGTGGCTCTGTGTGTGTATATTAATACACACACATATCTATAGATACATCATTTATGTACATGTTAAAAAAATATATAAATTCCTGATTTAATTGCCAGGTTGAGAAATGGCCCTGGTGCTTTAAATCAGTGCAGAAGATGAAGCAGCTGTTGGGTCAAATCTTTGGAGCTTTTCTATTGTGTGATTCTTGTTTCAGGCAGCAGCTGAGCCCACAGGCTCTGCGCAAGAAATTTTGCTGAAGAAATCCCCTCTGCACGTGGCCAGCAGCCTGAATTAGCCTTTTCTGGTGGATGGTGAAACAGTGGAAGACCTTTGAAGGAAATTGCTACCATGGGCTTTGTCTGTATGTGAGGTATGTACAGCACCCCTTTCTTTACCCTGCTTCATCTATTTGTTGTTAAAGTGTATTTTACAGACACATTGCTAGCAACAGATTGAAGGAGCTGCTTTGTAAGTCAAAAATAAATAATTCTAACTGTCTGCATGGTATGATGTATATATGGTTTTCTTTCAGGTAAGTTAAAATGCAATACCAGAGAACATTTGTGGTCCAGCTGATGAGGCAGTATAAATCAAGAGTTGGGACACTAAGGTGAGTGGGCTGAAAACAAACACTTAATGCCTCCCTACACTGTTCCTCTGTGTTTGGGGCAACCGAAAACAGGGTAAACAGTAAAAAAAACAGCTCCAGAGCCCAATCTTTGCTGAGTTTTTGGCTTACAGACTAGTGTAGACCTCTCCCACAGCAGGCTGGCAGACTGACCCTCCCTTAGAGTTACAAACCCCGGCTGTTGCAATGAGAAATGTCTCTAACTATTAATAACCTTGCTTTGGATTTAGGTTTTTGCAGATGAGCTTCCCTGAGGAGGAAGAGCAGACGACTTGGCTCCAGGAGCTACAGTTCTGTCCCACCTCAGCTGGACATGCTCCTGCACCCTCAGCATCTCTCCTGCTGCTGTGGAGGTGCCTGCATGAGAGCAGTCCGCAGTGCCTGCACCTTCACCGATGGGACTGTGTCTGATGGGTGCCTCTGGCAGCCACACAAGCCTGCTCCTGTGTGCAGGGGGAGTGTTAGGCCACTCTTGACAGGGCTTCAGCTCACACAGAGCCTGGGCGCGCTGTGAGGGGAGCGGGACACAGAAAACCCTTCCAGCTTTGAAAAACCAGCGGGACTGCAGGCAGAATCCTGTTGCACAGCAGCCAGACTGGCTGGCACCCCAACAGGGCACTTCATCCCCAGACAGCTGCAGCTGGCCACGACAACACCCATGCTGGGCAGTGCTGGAGCAGGCCGGGGGGCAGCTACGGGGGGGAATGCAGTGGCATTCCACAGGGGGAATGCAGTGGTGCTTCTTGCACCGCACAAACCACTCATGCTGTACACGTGAGACAGAAACCCCTGGCGCACGCCCCAAGTGCACGCCACGCTGGAGACACAAAACACACTCCCCTGCACTCCTAAGACACACAACACCCTCTGCTGCACAGCACTTACTGCACACGTGGGAAGCAAAGTGGGTGTGTGCTGCAGACATGGGGTACAAGCCACATCAGCCACACGCGGTGGAGGCAGGACCTGGGTGCTGCTCCTGCTTTCCCAGTTCAGGTTTCCCAGCCACTTCCTTTCTTACACTGGTGGGCTTGAGTAAGCAAAAGCAGAGCACAGCACATCCCACCTGGGTAGCAGAGCAGAGAAAGAAGCATTCATCATCTCCATTCTTTCCTCTGCCCATCACCTTTAACTAAACACCAAACAACATCCATAATATTTGTCTTAGATCATCTCATACTTCCCAAAGCACTTATCCTGTTGACCCTCAGTAATACCAGGATGCATTTAAGTCTCGCTTGAGGCAATGCTGTGCCTGGTGGTACACACTAAGCCATGCACAGTGCTAAAGACACAGCTGGATAGTCAGCAGCAGAAGCTGTTACAAGCTGGAGACTGACACTCATTTCCCCCAGATATTTAATAACAGTGGTTAATTTCAATGTCCTACCTGAATCACTTGTTTGAAGCCAAATAACCAAAACCAAACAACAACAAAAAAGCTTTTATACCTTAGCATTATGGTACAGCAACCATCCCTCTGCAGTGTGGGCTTCAAGTTGGTTGACTTAATTCACAACTGTCTGGTCAAAGCTCCATTTTATTTGCCAAGTGTATGCACTCTTTCCCAAGTAAAACACTCCATCTCAGTAAGGTGGTTAAAAACACTCCCTCTCTCCCAGCTCAGGAGAAGCAGATGCACACTCCAACAATCTCAGCAAACATTACCTCCACAGAAGCAAGTCAGAGGTAGCCCCCAAACAACTCTCCCTGTGCCTGTGCTGCAGCACAGCAGATGCTCAGCTAGGAAAGAGTCAGCCTGCTCCCCTCTGTAACCCAACTCCCCTGTGCCGCAGCTCGAGTGTTTCAGCTGTGAGCGTGCCTTAGCAGGAATGCTGCAGGACAGTGCTCCTGGCTGCTAAGCATAGCTCTGATGGTCACACATCTTCCTCCTCGCTGGAGGGACCTGCATGCCCAGCAGGCAGAGACCTGCCTTTCTCACATAACTGCTTCTGGTGCTGTTAATAAACCAAGCCTGGAGCAGGAGCTGTATTTTGATTGATCCTGGACAGAGTGACTCACCAGGTTTGCTGGGGTGGAAGCCTGCACCTTAGAAAAAGAGAAAGAAAAAGAAAAAGAAAAAGAAAAAGAAAAAGAAAAAGAAAAAGAAAAAGAAAAAGAGAAAAGAAAAAGAGAAAAGAAAGCTATTAAGCACAATAAGCTGCTGCATGTTTTACCTCAGGGTGCAGGCCTGTGCTGGGGCTGAGGAGACCAGGACCTACTGGGTTTGGTGTTTTTCTAATTGTTTGTTTACGTATTGAGTCAGAAACAGGTGAGGGCCCTCACCTCCCCTCAGGAGTCCTTCAGCATCTGAGTGTCACTCGCTCTGTTCACCAAGAGTCACCCTCCAAAAGTCACTCCCAGCTTGAGGCTACCAGCAGCACATGTCCTTGGAGTTCACTGGGGAAAAAACAACTTTACCTGCAGAGTTTATGAAATTTGGAAGCACTGAACAGCTCAGAATTCGCACAAAAGGAGTTCACATCTTCAGTGAAACTGAAGTAAGAAAACTACCTCCACCAATAACCCTTCTGAAGTACCAATTTCATGAGTATTAACAACAGAGTGGCACTAGGTAGTTTCTCACAGGCCTTGTCAAAGGGAAAGGACACTGGGGATCCTTTGTTATTTCTGAATAAAGGTTTTAAATTACACAACCAGTTCCTATTTTAGGAGGGATCTTGACACCAGTGAGAAAGAATGCTGTCGGTGGTAGGGAAGAGGGGGACCTGCATGCCTTGCTTCCAGGTGAAGGGTCACACAGTGTGTGACAGGTAACACAATGTGTGCTGGTGACTCCTCCTATCCTGAGACTCAGGCAAATCCACTGCAGCCTGCTGGCCACCACAGGAAGCCTCACAAGTGTGGACAGGTACACTCAATGAGCAAACAGGGAAACCTAAATCAGGTACAATCACATCAAACACTAAGTNTTCTTCCAGCAGCTCTGGATTTCAGAACAGAAATGCTTCCCCTGCCAAAGAGAAATCAACAGCTTTAACTGAGGACTTCTGTTCACAAAAAAAAAAAAAAGAAAAAAAAAAAAAAAAAAAAAAAAAAAAAAAAAAAAAAAAAAAAAAAAAATCAGATTATTATAGGTACAATCTAGCACAGCATAACTCATAAACAGCTCATAGTGCCATGAAGTCACAACATCTGCTGAACTACCACCACAACTTGAGTTTCTATGAAGTACTAAAGTTTGTATCTCTAACCTTGA
Organism: Tichodroma muraria; assembly: GCA_013390105.1. NCBI lineage: Eukaryota > Metazoa > Chordata > Aves > Passeriformes > Sittidae > Tichodroma > Tichodroma muraria. The sequence continues at coordinate 58,059 of WAAG01059239.1, read as the reverse complement.
GTTTAATGCATCTTAAAGGCAAGTTTCCATGTTACACTAATGTATTCTGACATGTGTATGCTAAGGTACACAATACTTAATATTTAAACACTTAGGCACAAGAGCAGAGTTCCAGACCCTGAATAAAACATCTTCATAGGTTTTCTAGTTTATCCCACCATTATTCTGTAGTGAAAAATACATCCACCATGGTCCTCATAGATTTATGTGCATCCATACCTGATCCATGCTTGCCGGCTACATAATGCACTCTAAGAAGCCCCTTGTGAAGTTTGTAAATAAAGCAGTGCTGGACAATCTTACTTCTAGGGACATCTTCTGTATTGTCTAAACTTACTCCTTTTCTTAGGCAGTTGTATTTCATCTTTCCTTCTCCTCTGATTGAGGCCATGCAGATAATTTCCTTGATTGCCCCCCCACCTTGGGTGTCACATTTTCTAGACCCAGTTGTGGATTTAAATCCAGTTGTGGATTCAGTGATCCAGAAGAAGGAGCAGCCCCCTCCCTCTTAGTTTAATGGTCAGAGGAGTCAAGCAGAAGATCCCCCATATGCAGTCAGTAACTTTTATCCTGTGACCCAGGAGACATCATTCATGTTGCAACTTGGATGATATTTCTGGAGCGAGACATGAATTAATTACTGGAGGCTGGGCCCATGGGAAGCATTCCTGTTTGTCACCAGCTGCCACCCAGAGCAAAGGGGGCTTCCTGCAAATGTCGTGGACACAGCCACGTCACACTGATGGAGTCCAAACTGGCAACTGCTTAAAGAACTAGACTTGCCTTTGTTCATCCTGCTGGAGAATGATGGGCATCATCCAGTAAAGCCTCGGTACATGCAGCAGTCAAATATACCTTTGCATATTTAGAAGGGTAAACATTAGGTTGTGGGGTTTTAGGAAACTAGAAGTTTTTTCTACTTCTTAACATGTTTCTGTGATATTTTAACCAGCTGCTTATCTGTCACAATACAATCTGGCTGTACTGATCTAATCATCTAGATTAGCACAGGTTTATTCTCATTTCCATGTAAATGTTTGCACACATGTAACCTGCCATCAGTGTTTAATCCTCACCTCCACTTCCCAGAGATTTACAGAAGTTTTGTCAGTCACATTGTAACAGTACCATTTGCTTGGGCCCACTGTTTGAGACTGCCTCTAGTCCAGCACTCCACACGGGATGGTTACAGCTAATAAAGGTACTTTTTCTAACCTAGCAATAGCTTTGGACCAGCTGCCTTCACTAAAAGAAAGGCCAGAAAGACTTATTCTGCCTTCTTTGTCCCCAGCATGCAGCTACGTAATATGTTCTGGAAACTCTGAATATTTGAAACGAGAGACAGTCATTTGTCTTTATGGGCTGCATCAAATGGTGGATTTAAAACAGTTGGGAGCATACAGAGCAAGGGTAAGAATGAGGAAACTTGGTTTGCTTCCTTGGTAACAAAATCTACAGCACAGCAGGAGAACAGAGCATGATAATTAGGGAATTACAGCTGTTAGTCACAGAAAATATGCTGCAGTTGCAGGTCAGAGACCTGAGGTTGTAGCACAGGAAGGAAAATTGTAATTTAGAGTCTGCAAGGAACTCACTGCATGCATCAGACTTACTACTTATAGCATCTCTACACCTGTTTTCCAGGGCGGAAATCAAACAGACAAGAGCAGAGATCAGCAACAGGCCACCAAGGAAATAGAGTTTCCCTATGATAGCCAGGACAAGAACTATTTTTGATGAGAAATAGATATTCCACTGACTCTTGTTCATTCTCCTTCTAAGCAGAACAATCAGAAGTGTGAACTTTAAGATGAGGGAGATGACAAAACTTGATCCACGTAGTTACTCTGGGAGCTAGCAGCTCCCTTAAGAAGCACCAGTTGTTACAAGGGATGAATAATGCAAGTCCCACTGAAACAGGGCTGGGCTTGGAGACCTCTGTGTATTAACCCAGAGCCTTGTATTAATTTCCTGCAAGGAAACTAAGTTCCTGAAGGGAACTGAAGGAGTCAAAGGGAAATACAAGTTTCAGACTGAATGCAATTCCACTTGATTTTCCTAGTCTTCATCATAAAAATGCCAAACTCTAATCAAGTGCTCAAGAACAAGTCCAACAGATACCCACAATAACATCATTAAAGCCATTTTTCCCACAAGTCTTTAAAAGGAGAAGACCAGCTGGTATAGTTTAAAGCAAATCTATTACTCATGCTTTACTGTAACCTTTGATCCAGCTAAATCCCCCATAAGAAATTCCTCATTGCCATTCCACTCAAGAAGAGAATTTTTATTTGTTTATTTCACCCAATCTCCTCCACCCTTTGTTCCAAACTAGCCTTGCCCAAGCTTTTGAGATAATCTTTCTTTCCAAAACTTGTAGCATGTGGAAAAGCATCTTTTTACTTCTCTGTCGTTAAATTAAGTTGCTTCAGAAACAAAGAGCTAACTCTTACAGGTGGGAACTGGAGCACAAGGGAACTTGAGGGAACCTAAACTTGCTAAGGAACAGAAGAAACACCCACCACTTGCAGAGGCTGACCAAGAGCTGACAGCTTCTTTTCTTCAGACCTGCACCTGGTGCTGCCCAACCACACAGCTCAGATTCAGAGGCCAGTAGCAGGAGACCTGAGGCCACGAGGCTCAAGGCTCTCCCCAAGGCATAACAAGCTCATCCAAGTGATAATAGACAAGACTTCCAGAATTTGCTTGCTGTACCAACTAGCAGCTTTACATCACATCCAAGCCAAACTCACTCTTTCCATGGAAGAACATCTATTAATAACTTCCTATCACCCAGTCCAGCCTGCTGACCAGTAGCCAGGCCTCCCCAGTTCTCCTTGAAGCCTGGCAGCATGCCATGCAGATAAACTAATTCAAACTATTTTGGACAGGAAGGTATTTTAGTGTCCTAGACCCTTGAGCTGTCCTAAGCTAGCCTCTGTTTCAAAGGAGTATTACATGATTCACTCACTGCCCTCCCTTGGTGAGGTGTCACAGCAAGAGCTCAGAGGCGAGCAAAGCCCCGGACTTTGTGGTAAAACCCTTCCCTTGGTACTCTACCAGCTCTCTGGATGTCAAGTTTTCCTGACCTTGTAAGATCTGAGGAACATTGGGAAGCACCTATGGTCAACCAAAGAGATAAAACACTTCTATTCTTGGTGAGCTGCTCACCCTGGAGCCTGCTCCTCAGTCAGAGTTAGAGAGCAGTCAGATGGTTTATGCATCTGCATTATTGGAGGCTGGGGCAGTTGTGCCAAATGCTGGTGGAGCCTTCCTCCTTGCCCTGTTTCTGGTCAGCAGCAGACTGGCAAAGGCAAGTTGGCTCCCAACCCCTAGTAAGAAGACAGCCTGTATTTCCACCTTACTGAGACACACCACCTCAAAGGAGAGGCATTGCTGCCATTTGGGACAGGATTTCTTTACATTCAGAAGAAATATTAGCTGGGATGCATCTCAGTCACGCAGCCTTTTCACCAGAGCCACTTCACCATAATAATGTGACATTTGGTTTTAAAGCCTCCCAGAGGAAGACTGCAGTTTGCACTTTAGAGCCCCATGCACTGACTTGCCCTAGATGTACCTCCACCCGCTCGCCGGTACTTGTGCAGTCATTTCTCTAGGGAAGACAAGGGTTCACCAGGTCTTGCTGCAATGCACCCAATTCATCTCAGTGAAAGTTTCAAGTTCAATCCTAATAGCGCCAAGTGCTTGATGCCATTTTTAGAAAGCAGAATAACTAAGCATTTAAGGACAGATCCTTCCCCAAATAGACAAGAAGAGCCAATCAGCAGCTGTTTCTCTGGAAAGATTTTGCCAGCACTACAAATGCTCCATATAGAAGCAGAAAGACACTACTTCTGAGCATAAATGCATGTTAGATGACATTGCCACTAAATATACCAGGTGACTGTTAGCACAATTGGTTTGCTTCCAGTCTAGTTCCCCCCCTTGGTGTGGGCAGCAAGTGCATCTTAAATGAAAAAGCCCCAAGATGAATTTAGTGTAATGACTGAACGTGAAGGGGGGGAGGGGGGGGGGCAGGAAAGAAGGAAGGAGGACCAGTATTAAGTGTGGAAACTAATACAAAAAGCTTCTGGGATATTAATAGTGTGCTGAACTAATAAGATGCAGTCAAAGCTATGAAGTTTCTGCAACACCGCAGCAGCTGCTACTGTGAAGTAAGAGACTAGAGTGGATCTGTGTATTTACAAAAGCTATCTGAAAGTCTGGGCATGTAATTCCACTCAGAATCCCCACCAACACAAATACATTAAAAGCAGGCTGAAAAAGCTCCTGTAAACCCAATAAGCACGATAGCTAAAGTTTCCACAAGGAATAATTCATAGCATTACAGTTATGCTCACAGAGATGGGCTAAGACCCTCTCTGGACTGAACAGAGAGCAGCTCTTGCTGAGAACACGATATACTGTAGCAGCTCAAATACCTTCCAACCCTCTTGATTGCTAAAAAACCCCCTGGGACAGGAATCTGTAACATAAAGAAGTCCCACAGAAGTTAGGCTAGACAGTGACTGCTAAAAAACCTTAGATCCACATTGCTTTTTTGGTTTTTGTTTGATTGCTTGGGGTTTTTCTGTGGGTTTGGGGTTGGGTTATTTGGTTGTTGTTTTTGTTTGGGTTTGGGTCTTTTGGGGGTTTTTTTCATGAACCTACAGACAAGGTTCGTTTGTCTATGAAGAGATGAGACCACACATCCATTTCCTTCAAGTGTTTGAGAACATGCCAAATCAAAGACAAATCCTAGGAGCCAGGATTTGGAGCTAGAGCATAGATCCCAGCACCCACCAAACCAGACAGGAATGCCCTACATGAGCTGGCAAAGGCAGCTCACTCACAGCTCTGTGGTGCCTTCTGTACATACCTCCACAGCCTCTCTGAAGGCTGAAGAAGGCTGAGAGATTGAGAACCCTCACAAAGCACAAGAAAGGCAGTGTCTGGTTAATCCTACCCAAGAGCTGAGGGAAGAACTCAACACCCTGTCCATATGGCACCTGCCATGCCAGGGGCACACCAGGAAAAGCTGCAACCACAACAGCAGCACAAATGCTGCTGTTGCCCAGAAACACCACAGCTCTGGGTATGGACCAGAATCCCACTATGGAATGAGTGAGAAAGCACATAACATGAATTTACTATGAGTTTGAGAGTAGATGAACATGGTCTCTACACAACAAGAGACACACACAAACAGCATCACCACGATCCCCTTGGACTCCCCAAGACAAGCAGTAGCCCTAGAGTATCAAAAGCCTGGTTAACTATTCCAGTCAGAGCTCTCTGAAGGCTGAACAGCAGCCTAATTTTAGATATCAAGATATTAAGAGAGGAATAAATGCCATTTCGTTAAGGAAACTTTAGAGAAGAGTGACAGTTTTGAAGACTCATTTTAAGCTTTCATCACTGGCAGGAAAGAGGAGAAGTCAGGTTACTTAACTGCTGTTATGACAATTATGAAATGGAAGAGACCAGTGACTTGAAGAGAACATTGCAGTTCACAGCAAAATTCCACTATGCTTTTCATTAGGTGTGTCCAATTATTTCCAGTATAAATTAACTAGACCGTTGAAAGCAGGTTTGCAGAAAATGAGTTTAATGCTATTATCAAGTGGGAAAAAAAAGAAAACAAGGAAAGATTTGTTTCCCATGAAATAGTCACAAAAGTCTAAAGCTATGTTGGAGATCTCTCAGACACTACAGAACCTTTCAGAATTCCTATCTGCTTTACTGGAAAGATCCAGGATTCCAAGACAGCACTTGAAGTTAACTTTGTGCAACAGTTCTAGGAATGAAAAGCAAGAACTTACTAGGGTCAGCTCCAGTAAAGCTGACTTCAAGGTGCACTTTCAGGCTGCTGAGTAACTGCAGATGCAGGCAGATGGCTCATTCTACCAAATTACTCGCACAAATTGTTGCTAGTAGAGTCATGCAAGCACTATTACAAGCCCTCTCCCCAGTTCCCCTGGGTTCAGTGACCATTCAGTGACTCAGCACCTTCAGTTAGGCCAGAGGACAAGTAAGGAACAGAAAACAGGAGTGATACCATGCAACTCTACCATTGGTAGTGTGGGTTGCAGTGGTCTCTGAAAGTTTAGGCAATCCTGCTGAGTCAGACAAGCTTCTCCTAGAAAAACTCATGGTTTTCTATTGTACTGACATTCAGAAAAAAAGCCTCATCCTGTTTGTGATACTCAGCTCCAACAAAAGCAGAGGTACATACATCACCCTATTTGGAACAGGGGCCTTCAAAAGAAGAACACCCCAAAACCTTGTTGAAAAAATGCTTTAAACACTTCACATGTGGTAAAACTACACTAAGGGCCATCTATTGTGCTCCCAATTTGACCATTAGCTGCCTGAGCACCATGAACACTATTTGCTGGAAGCAGAACTGGGACCTGTCCTTTCATTATCAGAAAGAGTCAGTGAGGGACCTACATGGAGGGCAAACAAGAGCCCAAAGCACTCCAATCTCTAGTTCCCTTATGGTCTGCATCGTCTCCTTTCTGAGGGGAATTAAGTCCGGGGAAAGCTTGGTTATTTGGAACAGTGCTGTGTCCCCACAATTTGCCTTTTGGTGGATGGGTGGAACCAGACTGGGCTCACAGCTGTGCAGGGTGAGCCATGCACACATGACTGAGATAGGAAGAGACACTAATGAAGCGTTCAGGGTTTTCTCAGACCATCCTGTCATTTGGTATAAGAATCACAGAGGAAACAGCTCCTCCTTACCTGAAATGGGCATTGAAAATACTCAAGCTCTGACATTCAATGAGCAAACACTTGCTCAAGCTTGCTGGTCATGAATTTAAACCCCATGTATGACAAACTTCAGTTCTGGAGTTATGAACTAAAGCAAGAAAGCACAAGTAAAGTAAAAGATAAAAATGTTCGCAAGGAAATGGGCAGAATGACCAGACAGGAAAAACTGAGACAAGCAGGTCAGAGACGTGATATTAGCAAAATTATTTGCAATATTGAGATTTCACATACAAACACAAAAATCAAAAATTTACCCACTCTACAGGAAGATCAGACATCACATTTCTATTTAGTTCCATTTAATCTCACAAGTATCAATTGGAATTGGACTAGATGATCATTGTAGGTCCCTTCCAACTTAAATACTCTAATTTTCTTCCACTATGACAGTCTCCAGACAGGAGAACCTGGGCACTGTCACAAGACTGCACGACATCACAGGGTGATTTTTCCCATTTAGAACTTTCCAGTTTTTTGTAATTTCTGATGTCCCATCAACCAGAAGGAGACTTCCAAGCTGTCACAAGGGCCCCATTCTAATATGAAGTTATTTTATTGCTTTAAGTTCTACACAGTGCAGAAGTTGCATGAGCAGAATTGCACATGGAAAAAAAAGTCTTAGGAAGAACAGATTTGAACATTAAAACTAAAGTTCACACAAGAAACATTGGCTAAGAGGTGAAGGTGACAGTAAAGTGAAGTTTATTACCACACTCATTTCTGTCCTTATCTTTTGATTCCTGTAGCATCTTTCATTTGATTGTCTAACGAAGAATCAGAGGAAACAAATTAGATGCAAGTGAACTGGCATCCCCTAAAAAATATTCCTAGTGAAGAGCAACCAGTTCTTTCGGTGCTAATTTGGTGGTTTTGCTAACTGCTCCCGTGATGCAGTGATATCCTAAACAATACCAGCCAAGCTCTACCAGATTTTTGGAAGCCTTAACTCAAGAGACCTTGCAACACCCCCGTGCGGATAAAAAAAGGATCTTGGCTCATGCCACCCACCACTGAAACAGACACCCTCAGGCTGGGATGAAGCAGCTGTATGACACCACGCAGCAACACTTCACAGCATTTTAGGGTAGAAAGCAATTAACCTTTGGCTGAATCCCCTTAGCTCCAAGCTACAAAAGGAGTGTTTGTTCTGTTTTCTTCTCTACCCCCCACCTCCCCCAGGGCTGCATGGCTCTGGTGTTCTCATTAGCTCACTGCTCAGGCTGCTCTCTGGACCTTAAAATGGAGAACAACAGTTGCCATCAAATTAATAGGCTGTTTATCCAGATATTAATGTTGTTTTTTTCTTGCTTCTGCTCCAGAGTAGTGGCAGCTGATTCCAGTAAAATTAGGGTGAAGTTGTAGTGCATTGTTTCTGTTTGGACAAAATACACTGGAGCTGAGATCTACTTGAGGCCTTAGATGTACTTTAAAGAAAATTAAGGGAATTTGGGCAAGATCCTCTTTACAGGTATGAAGAGAGTAACTACTCCAGCTGAGGGAAGATATCTTTCAGCCCTCTACTGTTCCTTTCTGGCTTTGATTGATATTTAACCCTGCTTTTTGTACTTACACAGAACCTTCATCCTCAAGTCCTGTCCTAAGACAGAGCTTCCAAGGATCCAACTCTGACAGTGACATAATGGAAGCCTGGAAATCCCCACAAAGCCAAATGTCCCTTAAATTTTTAACTCCTGAATTAGCATCCTGTATAGCACAGGCAAAAAAATGAATGAATTATAAAATCTGAAGGCAATTAAGCAAAGACTTGGGAATATAATCTGTGTTTGATCCCCCGACTTCACCCTGAACACATATTTAATGAAGCTAACTTCATTAGCTGCTCATCAGCTTCACTCCATTAGTCCACGCCTTTCCCTAACAAAGCACATTCCTAAACAGACAGAGTTTGCAACTGCACCACCTCAGGCAGTTACAGACCACTCTGACACCTTCATTTCAGTGCATGCTTCTAGCATGAAGCTTTAACAGAGATGCTCTGCTCTGAGCCATCAGAAATGGGAAGCTGTGGCTGAGGCTCCGGAGCACTGGGCAAACACAGCCAGACCAGCAACAGCCTGTGAGCTGCAAGGGGAGGCAAAGCCAGCCTGACACAGGGGCAACATAGCTGGTGCCCTTCCAGGCACCCTCAGGAATGGTCTCTCCAGCAAGCTCCAGGCACCGCCAAGACCTGCGTCGTCTTGGGACCTGCAAGTGCACACCCCCTCTAAGTGGGTAGGAGGAGCAAGCCCACTGCAGATCCTCAGCCCCAGGCCAAAACCTGTTTTCTTACCTTTTGTTTCCTTCACCTGCACGCCATGAGACCTTTCACCAGATCTGACTACGACTTGACACCTATCATGGATCTGCTGTCATATTCATACATGAGGGTTACATTCATCTTTTCCAGTGCCTGAGGTCAACATCTTGCCTTGGTTTTCTATAGAAAATGCTCCTTCTGCAGGCAAACAAGAAGTCAGAAAACAAATGAGTCAATGTACTGCTTTTCCTAAGGCCAGCCTCACCAGAGCGATGCAGGCAGGAAAAGGGAGCCTGCATTAGCAGATACCCTGCTAGTGGGCTTAAAGGGGAAGGAATCCATGAAACCTCCAGGCATTCCAGCGGGCTGGGTACCCGGGATCACTTTCACAGTTTAGGAAACAGTTTCATCTCAACCCCCACAAACTGACCTTGGCAGAACATCGAAAGTTTGCACATAACAGCCATGTTTGTGCCATGAGTAATCCAGTCCTCTCAGCTAATGCTCCATTTTGCTGGTGGAAAAAAGTATCTTGTTATCATATGAACTACACTACATCACATTAAAATGACATTTACGAGAATCTCCTAAGTCTACTTAACAAGATCCTTCTACCCATGGATTTTCATCATTTTGTGCATCTTCATGTCTTTCCCACATAATTCTCTGTTTAGACATTATCACATTTTTCCAATACACCAGAAGCAAAGCACACATGCTCAGGCTGAAACAACAACCTATGCTGGACATTAAATGGGGGAGTCTCTTCTTCAAAAATAACCCAACATGAATCTTTTGATTAACCACAGTTCAGTGAAAGAAGAGATATATACATATCTCAACAATATATTGTCTTAAAGTAATATCTTCCTTTTGCTCTTCCATTTCTTGATTTATTGCACACATTCAGAGCTAATCCCATCCATTAGCAGTCCAGGTTAGAGACACCTGAACATGAACATGACAAGACACTATTGCCTGCTGCTGGCCAGCAAGGGAAGGAACAGCACACTGGGACAACCAGGAGTGGGAAGTGTTGCTTCCACGCTTGCCCTCTTAACCAGTCAGCTGGGTTAAAACATGAGAATACTGCGTTTAAGGGTTTGTAGCTAAATTGCATTTCTGTTTTTCATTAATTTTGTGTTCCAATTTAGCTACAGTAATTAAGTTGGTAGTTACAGCAATTCTTCAAAAGAAAGAGGCTAAGCTTACACAGACTTAAGAAAGCAGAGAGAAAATTCAGGAGTCTCATCCTATAAATGCTACAAGATGGCACATCGATTCTCTGCACTTCCATCTCTTGAAGAAAAAGCAACTTCTGAAAGTAATCTATGCCAATTACATGGAAATTAGGTCAGCTACCTTACCTGTATTAGTCACCTTGTAATCCATTCAGAAGCCCTCTGAGATGCAGCTGTTTCTGGAAATAAGAACTAATGAACTTGGCCAAAGAAGCTGTAACTGGGGGTGAGGGAGTAGAGTGAAATATTTCAAAGCTAATGGGGAGTTTGGATCCAGTGGAAGAGAGATGCCAGAAATGCCTGCATTTCTAATGAGTCAAGGTGCCCATTTCTAGTGCAGCTAGACCAGGTAACATAAACTGCTATAATTCACTTCCATTTGAAAGTCTGAAGAGAGAGCCTCTAGAGCCAGTGAGAAACTGGCTTTGCCACAGCTAGATGCTGAAGGAAGCAAAAGCATGAAGGACAAATTTAAGTTGTGGTATGTCTTTGAAGTTCTTCAGCCATTTGGCATTAGAGGGATCTGCAGACAAAAGGAGAAATAATGCTTTAAGGAGTGTGCGACAGCCAAGTTCATATAGCTCCCAGCTCTGCAAGTTCTCACAGAATCAAGCACATTCGCATGCCTTAAAGGGTAGGTGTATAAAACAGACCATACCCTTGGCTGCATTAATACCATGCTGATTTGTACTGATAATATTCGTGGGCAACCCTTTCCTCCTGCCTCTTTCATGCAGACACTCCAATATAATGAACTATATTAGGCAGCTCGTGGGTAGATGTTTCCAACAGTATCTGAGGCTTTGCCTTCCAAAACGTCATTCACTGTGCCACGAACTCAGAAGTGCAGGACCACCTTGCACAGGCTGAGTGCTCTCCCTCACAAAGAATTTGGGATCCATAGGCACAATGACAGGAGCTGATGTGGTGATGAGAAAGTTAAAGGTGACTGTTTTCCCAACATTGGGAACATTCCAGGTAAGGACAAGGTCAGCAGTCCTCAGGCAGTGGACACAGCCTAAAACCATGGCCCAATTTCTGTCTGCCCAACGCAGACAGAGGGACAGGCTCTGCCCAGAGGGCTCAGCAGCTGCACACACCACTCTGAGCTTCTGGAGCTTTCAGGCTGACATCATGCAACTGCAGCTTTTCAGTATGGAAACAGGACGACTCCCAAAGGTTACTCACATCCAGGACAACGCAAGGAAAAGAAAAACTGTGCTCTATTCTAGTTGTCCCTGTACAAATAGCGAGCATAGGTGTGGATACATCACTGAAAACCTGGGGCTGAAGAACAGCCCATCCACAGGCAGGGCTGTAAAGGAATTCACTCCTCGGGAGCAGGAAGGAAAGGCACAGTTCAGAGGTATCCCAAAACAGTTCAGCAGGCATTCTTCACCACCTGGGCTCCCTCCACACACACAGCACAGCACACAGGCTTCCCCAGCCCTTCCCCTCCCAGACACAAACCAGCTTTTTGCCGTTGCAAAGAGAAAGTGGGGAGCAAACTAAGATGAAATGCACTCAGCCCAGTGTTATCTGGCAATGCTGAGTGAGAGGACAAGTCTGAAGCGTCCACTGAAATCCCACTGTGCAATAACTGACTGACAAGCCCCTGGAAGCGCTATGAAGTGTCCTTTCATTCTTGCCTGCCCTCGGATGGGCAGGTGCAGGCAGAGTGGCAGGAGTGCAGAAAGAAACTCTTAGCCCTCCAGACAGTATAGTCTCCAAAGCTGATATTACGGTCAAACAGCACAAGCCGTAAGCCAGCCCTTCCCTGTCTGTCATCGTTCCTGCCTTATTGTCCTGGGCTTTGCTTTGTTCGCTGGGAGCAGGCATGCTCCAGTTCTCAGGCACATGCCAGCAAAGGCGCTGGCGTGCTGCCCACCCTAAGTACCGTGCAGGCAGGATGGCGCCTCCGATATTTAAAACAATATTTAATGTTTTACATCACTGTGGGCCTGTAGATTATTTTCTAAATCCATGAAGCAACAGTGGATCAGCATGTGGTGTGTTAATGCTGCGCAAGGAAATAATGCATGAGGGGGAGAGATTAGGAGGGAGCACTTGAAATTGCAGTTGGCATTAGCTATAGGGTAACACAGAGCATGGGGTGACCTGTCCATCCCAGGCTCCACAGTGCATTTAACAGAGGACTCCCAAGAAAGAAACATACGTCAGAAAAGCCTGCCCTAGAAACAGACAGCTTCACTTTTCTACTTCTACCCACCCAAATCTTTGAGGAAAAGCTTCTTCAGGAACTGCTTAGGGAATAGAAATGTTAAATATCATTGTTTTCAGAACAGAGGACACAAGTCTAAAGTTAAAACTTCAAATACAAGCCTGCTTCTCACGTACAAGAAAAAAATCAACATAATGGACAGGGAATGACACACTCTGGTTGATGACATACCACGGACTTCAGGATTATACACACAAAGCATCAGTAGATCATTCTTTCTGCTACTAGTGCTAGAAGTCAACTTAAGGACCTGAGCAAACACTGTAGCTTTGAAGTGATTAAGATAGTGGTATAAAATGTAGGAGTTCAAGAATGGTATTATAAAGAAAATATGTTACATTTGTTAATCAGGAAAAAGTTGGCTCAAACCAAAGGGGGATATCTTGACGCTGTCTGCCCAGTTATATTTTCTTGTTCAGTGATCAACTTCATTATGAAATTAATTTTGCAGGATTAGTGGTAAGTCCTTTTCCGTTGCCTTGTATTTGTCACTCACAATGTGACAGCAAGGATCCTAACTTCATTTCCAGAACAGAAGCCTGACAATACAAGAAGAATTTGTCCAAGGTGAACGGTGAGGTTCACTGACCTCAAAATCAGGTGACACTTAAGGCTCAAACAAATACTGCAGTTCAAAAAGCCACCATTTGCACACCAGCTACATAGTAGGCACTGGGAGCTGAGACTATCCCACGGAGACGAGGAGCTGACGAAAACAGGGGTTATCCTCTTTGGCACATGAGCAACCACCTCCAAAATCCAAATGCCTTGGTTCCATTCAGACCCTAATACAAGGACAAGTTGTTCTTGCCATGGTGACTATCCCTTCTCCCTAGAGTCCCTTCAAGAAGACACTGAAGATTTAGCACTGGCTATTGGGTTGCAGTCACTGACCAGAAGTGACTGAGCATGCCATGAGCATGAGATCCAGCAGGGAGAAACATCCAATCCTTCCCTGGAAGCAGGCACTGCAGCAGAGCAGCTTATCTTTGTACCAAAAATCTTGGCTTCAAAGAAAGCCCAAGTGTACTTAGGAGCATTTAATTACTTATCTGCACTTATTTTAAACTCAAGTAATGTTGGGTCAGTTTTGACTAGGAGAGCCTTCCCAGCTTATTTGGGGGTGTCCATCCTACCCAACCCCATTATTCCTTTTCACTGTAAGAAAACAAGTTACATATGCATGGGAATTCATGTGCTGGTCACTATGGTCATTCCTATCAGGTTTTCTACTTCATATCCATTCAGTGGTCAGAACTATTTTTGGATACAGAAACTTGAATTCAGACCCTTTTTCTGCTCTGCCAGGCTCACAGGAGAGCATCAACAGCTTTGTGACATGAATGCTAACCCTGCTGGATATGTAAAGAGGTAAGGATGCCCACACTCCCTCCCCCTCTTGGACCTGCACATGACTTCTGAATTTTACCTTGTTAATTAAAAAGCCAAAAATCCCCAGACAAACAAACAAACAACAAACCGACAAGCAATACTCCAGATTTCTTGCTGTTACTTAGGGAAAAAAAGACATTTAAAAAACCTGGAATTGAAGCAGTGTATTGGTCTTGAAACACATTAATGCTTTCTTCATTCTCTAGAGACTTTTCTGGTCCCAAATGAGTTTTCCTTGCCTGTAAAACCATCAAACTGAAGAAAAATAACCAATTATTTGCGCACCTCTGGTTTTCAGCAGAAGTCTGCTCAAGGAAATCGTCCCCATGTACACTTCCCACCACTTTCTCTCTTGGAGGAGGACTGAGTACTGCAGTCACCTTCTCTGCTTAGTTATAGTAGTGTAGCAAAACACATATCTGAAGTTACCTGTGCCCTCCTAAGTGTCATTACCTCACATGCAGTGTAACTGTTTTTCTTTTTGCACTGAACTATTCTAATTTACTTAATGGCATTTTCCTGTTATTTCTCTTTGGAACTCCCAACATTTGCTGGATACAAAAATGCATCTAAAAGCTGTGCTCCAGAGACATATGCCTCCCCTATGACTCCAAGATTATTTCCTCTAAAATTTGATAGGGAGATGTGGACTACTTTGTAGTGTGATCCATTTCAACTGTTCTAGCAAGGTAAGTAATCCTATACTGTCCCAGTTTTATAAAAATCCAGGCAATTTGAATTAATAGCATAAAAGTATAGCACTCGCCATAAACATGGAACAGTTGCTTTATTGCACTTGTCAAATGCATTCCTCTCTTTGGTCACAGTTATGGTTAAAGAATTTAACAAAAAATTAACAAGCCATTCACAATAAAAAGGAACTCAAAAAAAGTCAAAGCTGGAGAAAGCATCACATACCCTACATATTTGAACTCTTATGGTTTTTCCAGCCTGGTTCTGACTCTCAGTTCCACAAGTTTCTTGTAAGCACCATCCCTTGCTCAATACAAGTTCAAGCGGAAAGGAGAGCAGAGAGGTGTCGACTCTGGGGAAAGTGAGCGGATGCTGCACACAGGATAAAGATCTGCCTCGTTTCTGAAACAGGAACAGAAGCAGTAGCCATGAACAGAAAAGCAGACAGCATTGCCCAGGTCATTAACCTAGATGGCTCATCCTGTGCACAGCCACCTGGCCACAGCTTATCCCATACCCCAGGTATCCCAGAGGAGCCCGCAAGCTGCCATGCCCACAGGCAGCACGGCCAGAGCAGACAAATCCTGCAGCACTGCTGGCCCCACACCCTCACCCTGCTGCCAAGCCTCACCACCG
This sequence comes from Tichodroma muraria, assembly GCA_013390105.1. Taxonomy (NCBI): domain Eukaryota; kingdom Metazoa; phylum Chordata; class Aves; order Passeriformes; family Sittidae; genus Tichodroma; species Tichodroma muraria. Next base: position 42,818 of record WAAG01059239.1, on the reverse strand, counting down.
AGCAAACACTTTTAAAATGTCTAAAAACTTTTATTTTATAGAAGCAGTCAAAGAACAACAGTTAACAGAAAGAAATCTCTGACACAATATTTCAAAAACAAACCCCTTTATTTTTAAAGGGCTACAAGCAAGCTGAGAAATTCACGTGTCAGCTACTGTAGAACAGCTTGACAGACCCACCATAAAAAAAAAACAATTTACCATTTTGATGTGGCATGGTGGCAGTAGGAAGCATAATTTTATCTGCTTTTTCTGCAGTGGCCTCTGACCCTGTGCATCATAATTTGAGAAGCAGCTGTGTGCTTAGAGCCCCAGCACCCTGCTCATTCCTGTCTGCCGGGCACGGCGAGTGTCACTCCCGTGTCACTCCCGGTGATTAGCACAGCCACCGAGGAGGCTGCCACGGGCAAGACCTGGTGCCCCCTGCTTGAGACAGGTGCACACCCCTGTCACATCCCACACATGTGCTTTGGGCTTGTTACCACTGCTGTCATCAAAGCAGACTACCGTGGGCAAGTGCAACATCACACAAGAGGCTCCCAGCAGCTGGAATTCAACATTTTAGTGGTGCCCATCAGAGGCTGATTTTCTTCCAGAAGTGTAGTAGGAACAGTTTAAAGATAAGGCAGTGGGGTCACAGCAAAAGGTGCTGGAGGAATCTTTGTTTTGTCCTCAAACAGAAAAATAAAATATCCTCTTAAGAAAACCAGTTTGAGGTCCGCAATAAGGTTTCTTTTCAAGTCTGCCACAGGCCTAGTCAAGAACTATTCTTTGTATGCAAAGTATAAAAGTCATAATATAGCAACATTGCATGAAGGTTTTGCTGAAAATGAAAAGTTTAAGAACAAAAGTGTCCAATATTCACCAGTCATGGCTGTATTTCAGTAATCCTGCAGGCCCAGGGGTTCCTCATGAAGTCCTGAACACTGAAGTTACTTGAGAAAGGGAACCTCCACATTAGCATTTTGGCCCCAATCCAAGAAAGCACTTAAGCATGTGCTTAACTTTAAGCACATGAGTGCTCCCACCCACATAAAAGGACCACTTACTCACTGAAAATTAAGCATCTGCAGAAATACTTTCCTGTATCAGCTTCTTTGCTGAGTATCTTACAGGATTATACCCTATCAAGTGACTCCCTGGAAAAAGAAAAAAAACACCACCACCACCTAAACAGAAGTTGACTTCAGGCAGGGTTGCCAATTGCCAGGGGCTGCCTAAGTACATGTGGCACTCAGCTTTGGAACCCCACGTCCTCCCCAGCTCTCCCAACAGCTGCACAGCAGCAAGGAGCCTCTCCCGAGGCCAGAGCGTGTCCAGAGCTGCTGTCTCAGCCATCGCCTTCTGGTTCTAAAAAAAGTCATGTAAAAGCTATTGCCCCTGACCAAAAGCTTGCCTGCTTCTCTGAAAGGGGAAGACCTGCACAGACCTGCCACAAGGCACTAACATAAGGTGAGAGTTGCTGCCAGTTAACGCCAACAAGGTGTTAGGATGAAAACAGCAATCTACTACAGGCTGGTTGCTTTGTATCAGTCCTTAAAGACCTTAAATTATATGCAGAAGGAGGTGGTGAGCGGATAAGGGCAGCTCAGGAATTAATGTATATGGGTAGAGGGTAAGGCAGTAAAAAAATTCATGTCTCCCTCATGCATTTTTGTAAGGTCATCACCATCACAAATGCTAACTGTCATTCAGGCTCCCACAGCAGAGTAATATTCATCAATCATCCTCATCAGTTAGAAATTAAAAAAGGGACAGATTAGATATTCCATAAGAAAAGTCCATGCCCAAACACCCTGAAGCCCTTCCCGAATGTATTTACACCTCCCTCCTGCATGCTGGATCTCCCTCCTTGAGAAAGCAACTCTGGCGCTGAAGGCCTAAGCCTTTCAGCAGCAGCAATTGGGGAACTGCAGGCTCAGTTTTATGTTTCACTAGAACCTCTTGCCTTAATGCTACAAATTAACCTCTAGGTTATCATGACAATTAAAGAGTGTGGAATTGAACCCAACCTGAAGTCAGAGCATAAACACCACTCAGCCCAATTTAAGGAAAAGCAAATGTTCCTAATTCTGCACCAAGCCCTGCAACAGGCTGCCCCTGAGCAGAGAATTTGAGTCATTTGTCCAATCTGGCCACCCACCACGCAGGTTTCCTACCTGCTGCTGCACACCAAGGCACACCCTGGCGCAGGATCCAGCACAGGCACCTGTCAGCCCCGTGATTTGTGACCCATCTGACGGGGGCGGCCGGAGACGCTCTTTACAGCCTGGTGTCACTTCTGGCTGTGTGTGTTCCAGCTGCTGTGGTGGAGAGCACTTTGCTTAGCAATTCACATCAAAGGCTGTACCGACACAAACACATGAGTTTTACAAGTCACTCAGCTGTGTACTGTAACAAAGGTGTGCCTGGGATGCTCCTTAAGGTTTCTCTTACCATGCCCAAAATTGGCATCAGCTTGTGTGAGGATTAAGATCACACAAGATCTGAACAGATCGTCGGGGAGACAGGAGCTACCAGCCACAATGTTGGTGGGTGACTTTAAACAAGGCTTAGGAGTGGTTTTGAATGCACACGTAAGACTGAGCCATTGTTCTTACTCAGCTTTCTATAGCAAACCAAACGCAACTGTGGTGTTTTCGCTACCTAATCAGATACACAGACTGCTGGGTATCTGATGCATGAGGTGTGGGATGAAGACCAGGCCGAAGTGAATACAATGAAAGCCGAACTATCATGAGTCACTATTTTCCTGTGGCTCCCAGCTTCCAAGTTCCCCAGGGAATATGACAATCATTTCCACATCTGACTATTTAATTTTGGAAGAAATGTAAGCTAGACTTAACTATTTTCTTTCCATATGTGTCTGGTAGATATATTTATCATCAAGAGATTCTTCTCCTCCTCTTCCCCCCACTTAAGAACTCTTGACTTTGTGTGGCCCCTCCATACCAGCATAATGTTTGTGCTTTTTGCAAGACCCGACTTTAAAGTATGACATGTTTATGTAAGAGGCATTGATGGCTAACACAGGCTTCAGCTCAGTAGGGCATTTGGGACGGTGTCAGCGAGGAATGCTCTCCCCTGATTTATGAGCATGTTATAGTTATTCAGGTGGAGTGGCAGGACCTGGCAGTAAGCACCAGCATACAGATCAAATGTGTTTTAAGTTCACAGATCAGGCTGAGGTGCTGCCAATCGCCACAGGGTTGTGGCAGGAGAAGCTAAGCCCTCAGTTTTTGAAGAGAAAGCAGTCTCTGAAGACAAGGAGCTGCCTTCAACTTTAAGCCTTACTAACCAAAATCTTAGACCTGTTCTGCATCAATTTCATGATGGCATATATGCAGATTAGGAGACAGATACTCATGGCAGCCTACAAGACTGACTTATTAGACCATTCTTCTTGCAAGACAAGTCTGATTCACTTGGTTGTTTCCAGATACTAAAGCACTTGAACAAAGTTCTTCAACTTTCTCCCTTTTAATCTCCTTTATTTATAATAGGTACAGGTTGAAGAGATATTCTTTTGAGGCACATGACTGAAGTGCTCATGTTTATAAGCCCATTCAACTCCACACTGTGCTCCCTAAAAAAATGTAGCTTCGGAGCATCACATGGTTCCCCAGCAGCCAAACCCTATCCCCAGTGTTTGCCAGCATCCTTTCTACTCAAAATGCTTATTCAACATCTTCATCTCTCAATGAAATCAGTTCCCCTCATTTCCTTCACAGTTTGAATAGCTTTGCAGTTTGCTCACATCTGCAGTTTGCACCTTTAGTTAAGACATCCAATTTCATGTTTCCCTTATGCTGTTACATCTTCCTCTGGTTTTATCAATTTGGCAACACAACTCTGTAAACCTGTTCATATGGAAAAGCCTATGCTGAATTAATATAGCTCCCATGAAGTAACACGAGTGCAAATCCTTCAGTTTTGTAAGGAGGGGAAGAAGGGCAGAAAAACAAGTGGTCCTCAGCATTTTTCAAACACTAAAGAAATTTGACAGACTGATAGAGTTGGGGCTGTCCAGCCTGGAGAAGAGAAGGCTCTGAGACTTTATAGCATCTTCCAGTACCTAAAGGAGGCTTACAAGACCTGGAAAGGGACTTTTCATCAGGGCATGGGAGGGCATGGGAGGAATGGTTTTAAAATGAAAGAGAATAGGTTTAGATTACATATTAAGAAATTCTTTACTGTGAGAATGATGAGACACTGGTTTAGGTTGCCCAGAGAAGTGTGGATGGCCCATCCATGGAAGTGTTTCAAGGCCAGGTTGGATGGGGCTCTAAGAAATCTTAGTCTAGTGAAAGGCGTCCCTGTCCATGGCAGAGAGGTTGCAATGAGATGATTTTTAAGGTCCCTCCAAATCAGGCCATTCTGCAATTCTAGAACTCCTGCTGTTGCTTGAGTGAAGACAGGTAGGATATTACTTCTTTCTAGGAGAAAGGTATGTACTTTATCCATAAAAGCCCATTTAATAATTATGTGAACCTTTTGCTGCTGTTCTCACAATGCCAGTGAAGGTAACTTGGCACACATGATTTCAAGTTAGGGAGTTACTTTTCTCAACAGCGAGCATACAAGTGATATAACACATTACGAGGAAGTCTTTGATTGTTTCTGTTGTCTCGACCAATTCAAAAGTCCTATTCTCTTTCCATGAAGGAAGAAAACCACACATATTAGGGTCAATAACCAGACTCAGAATTCAGCTCAAACCCCCCAAAACACAGCCAGAAATAGCTCGATGTATGGTTCTGTACATAGCAGTCATACACACTAATAACCAGCCCATGGCACATTCAACCATTCCACCCAGGTTTCCAGACAAACACTTCATGCTTACACAAATACAGGATGATTAATTTCCAGACAGGCACCACTCTGGCAACTATAGGAAAACGCCAACATTGTCAAAACCTGAAAGAAGTGAAGTATTTTAAACAGACTCATAATGCAAGACCCAGAAGAAGACCAAAATCTCAGTGCGTTGGAACATACCTCGCTGCTTTTCTGCAAGATCTTCATCTGCTAGAGATCAGGTTTTGGAAATTATTTTTAACTTCCTTTTCACCAGCTACAAATCCAAAACAATAAACCAAGCTTCCAGAGTCAGTTACATTATAGGCATAATAAGAGGCACCAGTTACCATATTGACTTATATGCAAAGATACCCAAACCCACCAAAAACCCCCACCCCAGCCAAACTGCCATTTCATCCTTCAGAAATGACCTTGTATTTTGTGTATATACCTTATATTTTATATCAATACCTTGTGTATTGATTGTTTATTACTTTAAGATAAAAGCACCTTTTAGAGGCTCATTGCTGCTCTGTTAAATATTAATTAAGGACAAATTCTCCTCTTTCCTCACCCCCAGAAGAAAAATGTCAAGAGGTAAAGCCTAGAAATACATTAAAATTGTAGGGGCTGTCCCGCACTGATTGGAGTGAGTAGAAGCTTCCCTAGCTTCATTCTTTTTTGTTTGATTTGATCCAGTTTGAAATGCAAATGAAAAGTCAAGCTTGAGTCCCAGCCATTCTAAATTCTTCTAAATGCTATCTACCGACAAAGTGAAAGAGTAATCAAAGATTAGAAGTTAATGGGTATACAGAATTGAGGGTATACAGAATTCCAATGTTACTTTCAATCTGAAGTTCTTCAAAATAGTCAGTGTGTTTGGTCACACTTTTTTTTTTCTTTTTCCTTGCAAATTTTTTTGTAGTAATTATACAAGTCTGAGCTACTGGAAAGAGTAACAGGAACCATTTTAGGTAGCTAAAGAAAAGGAAAAAAAATAAAGAAAAAAATTAAAGAAAATCCTTAAAACCAGACAAACAATTTACCTGCAGTAATGATGATACTGAATGCTGTGCAGAGAGGAAAAACTGCTCCCCTTGACCTGCTACTCCTGCTGCTCACACTTTGCATTGAGGGAAACTGACTGCAAACTATTCGTATGGGCAACTCTATTTGTAAAAGTGACCAGAGAAAATAAAGTCTCTACAAACCATTGTGTTTGAATATTAGGCTGCATAATTAGGGACTACATGTACAATATTGCATGGATGTTTCCATTTATTTCTAATACTTAATGGGTATGCAAAATTAATGGGGTTTAAAATTAAATTTTGTCCCCAAACCTGAGGTTCATGGGATCAAACTCACATTTTCCCTTTTAGAAAATATAAGTAGTGATATATTAGTTTTTAATTAGCATGAAAGAGAGTACAATAGTCTATGTGGCACATCAGATAGCAGTCGTCATCAAAACGTCCTTGGGCCATCAGGTATTTCTTGGCTAAACATTCTCAGTGCATTATTCAGGTTACATCTCACCAGCATTTAAAGAGATCTAGAAGCTGAACAATTTCCAGAGGCCTGGTAGGACTCACAACTCATCTCCAGGTGTTCTGCTCCCATTTACCAGTGGGTGATTGTGTGGTACATGGCCAGGCCATGTAAGACTGGCTGGCAATCCCATTTTGGGCCCAGGCTGTGGGAAAGGAAATCAAAGTTTCCTTTTTTGATCTACTGAAATGCTTTTAGCTGCTTTCAGATTTGTCATAACAACAATACACTTAAGGAATAATCTAATGCAGGCTTAAACCTCTGTGCAGTACAGTCTGCTAAAAATGCCTGTCTCAATTTGATATGCTACACTGACATATTGCACTTTTCTGTATCTGTTTCATTCCCTTATGGTGGATGAAATTCAAAGGTATTACACAAAGTAATAGCCAGCCCCAAGTGAGGCAGCTAAACCCACAAATCTAGATTAACAATGAATATGATGTAGTCAAAGCTAATTAATTGTTCCATATCCATCATCATTCTGCCATTACAAAGTTCCTTTCCCTTCCTCTCAAGGGCTTTTCTCCTTCAGTTTACAGAATTTCTGACTCCTTTCTTCCCCAGGCTTACTGGCATGGGCTTACATGCATGTTTATCTGAACCTCTTGCTGTTTTCTTCCAAAGGACGTGTATCTTGAGTTTAGTCCTGGAGATGTGAATTGAACAAAGTCCTCAGTACCTCCCAGACGTGGCTCCGTAGGCGTCTGCTGCTCCTGCTTCACTCTCCAAGCCCTGATCTGAGCAAGGCACTGCAAGTGCTTTCCTCTGTGTCCCCTCTCCTCCTGTTTCAGAGGAGGCAGCAGACTTGAGCCTTCCTCAGGGCCCTCTCCTTCCCGAGCAGAGGCCCAGGCCCACCTGCAGAGGCACCACACTAATGGCAGCTGGCACTGTCTGTCTCCCAGCAGCAGGGCATTAATAACCATTAACAAAATGCTATACAGTTCCAACATGATGTCAGTGGTATTAACCTCTGTCATTCCTGTATCAGCACTCGTGAATGACTGGTTTTCCTTTTTTCTTCTTTAAAATTTACCTCTGAAATACTCCATAGCAGTAAAACCAACAGTGACTACTTAGAATAGTTTTTATTTTCCAGTTTTGAAAATGAACTCTCAGTTATCAGTACTGACTATGTTGAACAACAGCTGAATTTCTCATTCATATCTTTTTAATCGAGCTTTACAAAAAATAGACCAAAGCAAAGCCGTCATGCCTTGCAGACTTGTGAGCATTTTTGAGAGGTACTAAGGATTTGCTACCTATTAGAGATAATAGGTGGGAGAGATTTGGGAGTTTTCTGGAATGGATTTTTTATGAGCAGATTACTCAGAACTGCTGTATTACAGCAAGTCTGCTATTTCTTTCAGGAGTATGAAATATGAGTATCTCTTCTCAGTTCAAACTAGTAACCACAGCAGAAACAATTCCTTTTAAATGGTATGTTCATAAAGCCTCAGCAACCTTACAGTATCTAGGTATGCATTGTTTCTCAGCTCAAAACAAAATAAATACCAGGACTATGAACAGATGAGATAAAGTCTGTAGGAAGAGAGAGTTGGTATCATTTATTGAAGTAATAAAGACAACTAGAATAAGATACACTTTTCCATGTATTCAACCACATTTATACTTTTAAATCACTAGCAAGAATACCCCTGCTGAATTCCCCTGTGATGATTCAGGATCAATGTGCCTTAAGATGATTTGAAAGACTGATGGATTTTCAAAACTGTCCTTTTCTTTTTACAGATTAAGAAGGACATATTGCCATTGCTCGTATACTTTACTATTTACTGGCAGACTCCAAGATATGAGAACGTCTAATCCAACCTCAGTTTAAGTGCAGTTACATCCCCCCATCTCCACCAATGCTTTAAAATGTCCACTTTATCACACTGAAATATTTAGTTCCAGAAAACAGGATGGGGCTCCCAGATAAATGTCTGCATGGCAAACTACTCCTGCCTGTCTCCATGTTTATGCTTATGCCTAAAAGCTATTAATAGCTATAGGGAGTGGATGTGCAAGACCAGAATGGGAATGCTTTGTAGTTCCATGGACTGTATCAGTCACACAATGCAGTTGTTTCTCCAATTTGGGTTCAATGTGTGGGTTCAGATTTTTTATTTTCTTTTTTCTGTCAGTTTTGGGTTTGTTGGGTTTTGGTGTTTGGGTTTTTATTTGGTGTTGTTTCTAAAAAAAAATAAAAATATAAAAAAGTCTTTACCTCTCAAAAAACCCCAAGAAGTTAATGTGATGTGGGGCTTCAATTGAAAATTAAAAAAGGTTATAGAAGATTTGTGACTTTTGGTGCCCGCAGGTAGAGCAGCAGGTCCCAGTGGAATAAAGGCAAGGATAAAGCCATCTTCTTCTTGAATGACGTGGCAACAAAGAATGCTGCCACCAAAAGCAAAGCCTGCTCCAAGGCAGCTCTGTACAAACCCTCAGGAGGAACATTTCAGGGTGGGGGAGCTGAGAGCACAGCACAGGCACTGCAGTCGTGTGGAAGCAGGTGACAGGAGGGAAGGGATGCAGTGTTTGCAGTCCTCCAGCCCTGCTGCAGACTTCCTCAGGAAGTGCATGCTTCAGGTTAAATCAGTCAGATTAAACCCTCCAGCAGGCAGTGAACCAGCCAGCAGCACCTTGGTGAGAGGCAAATCTGCATCCCTGTGGAAAAGGCAGAAGACTGATTAATTTAATCCCATGCCCTTCCTTAGAAAAGATAGTAAGAGACAGTGAGGAGCAGAATTTGTACAAATGTACCAGTTTCTTCGTTTCTTGGCAGACGAAGGAGGAGCAGACTCCATATGCCCACCCCTCCCCTGATCACAGCATTTAGCAGAAGGGAGAAGGGCTTTCCTGCAGAGCCTGTGCCTTTGAGGCAGCAGCAGGGCAAGAGTTCAGTTTTACGACTCTTGGCCCCAACACAATTTACCATTTACAAACTAATCCTCCTCTGCTGGAAAGCACAAGGCCTGCTAAAGCTCTCATGTCCACTTCTCTGATTCTCCATTGTCCACAGTGACAGGGAGAAGCCGAGGACCTAATCGGTGTGTAATTCAATCGCTGTCCAGGCTGTGTCACAGCACAATGCCCTGCTTGTAGTGCCACGGGCTGAGGCAGCCAGCTACTGTTATGCCCCACAGCAGGTGTGAAGAATGTCACTGGCTCTGACTGTGTGCTGCCCCTCTCTCCAGGTCTATTGCTGACACTCTGTTCACTCACCACTTAAAGGCTGTTTTTCCTACTGGCAGCAAGCTAATTGTTGGCTTTCTGGTGGACGGGCACTCTCAGTATTTTTGACCCTGAACTGGGAATTCCTGCACAGCATAATATGGGCCTCATATAAAGTAAACCTCTTTGCTCTCCAGATCCCCTAAATGTGGAGGCCTGCTAACAAGCTCTTGATTTCCTCAGTCTTAATCCAGCAGTTAGTGAATTATAATCTACCACACCTGAACTCACTTTGCTGTTCCTCACCAGAGAGGACACTGGACATTGACACACATCCTTTAGGATGGTTTAAATCCTTGGTACCTAATCACATTTTAACCAGCAAAATACAGATGCTAAAAAATTCTTATCCACATGTAGGTCATTAAAAACCTCTGGAATACCAAATTAAATGTGCTGCCACACTTAAATACAGGGCGACTCTGAAAATGGCATTTGGTTTGGTTTCTAGCAAGAATTTACTACTCCACCAAGATTTGAAAAGCTGCGCTTTCATTCATGTGGAGTGGAAGCAAGCTGAGGAAGAGAAGTGCAGAGGAAGGAGCCAGGGCAGCAGCTGCCACTTGATTAGTGGGTGTGGGTATCACCTAGGCATGCTGTCAGGCAGATAAGGAGGCTGCACAGAACGATTGCTGGTACATCCATGGGAGCAGGTCACAGGACTTCTCCCCTGGCACAGAGCTACATCACACACTGGTAACAGTTGTGTGTGGTGTTTCTTTCCACATGCAACAGTGACTTGTCCAAGGGATGTTTTCTGTGCTCATTCTGTGAATGAATGAGCACAGAAACACCTTACTCCTAACACATCTCTTTCCTTAACAGCCTTGAGAATTTCATTCACGTAGAATTTCTGGCAATATTTTTCCAGTTCCTTAATTTTCATGTAGAAGCAAACCAAATAGCAGGAATACCTGCTGGAAGAGCTGCACTGGGACAGAGATGTACAGGCCTGTACAGCTGCAGATTTTCATCCAAAAGAATAAACAACTGAAATCAGCTGCACAACCTGACCAACCCAAGAAACAAATAAACCAAAATGGAAACAATTTCCCTGCCACCACATAGGTAACTTTAAATCAATTTGGCTATCTAGACTATTTCTGTGCAATTCTATACATGAATTATGGTTACTAATCTTACCTAATCCTGTAAAGGGATGAAATACTTTGTCACACTTGCAAATTCTGTGAAGGCAGTGAGCAGATGAAGAAAGATGATCCAGCTTCTTACCACTTGCTACAGAAAAGTTCATAATATTCATTATTCAAAATATGAATTGAACATCTGTATTTACAATGTTTAACAAGTCTTGCTTAGTGTCGAAGCCAAGCTGCTCATTTCACCCATACTCATCTACTGTCATCATCAACGGCTGATTTCCAAACATGGCCAGACACCAGTTTTCGTGGCAGGGGTCATGAGACATTCTTGCATCCTGAATCAGGATTCAGCAATGCCATGTGCCAAACCTTAGAAGCATGCAAAGCATTTACAACTGAGCACCTGCGGAAATCCCATTTCCTGACAAAGAGAGGCCTCCGATATTCATGTTTTCTCCTACTCTTAGGCTATGCTGTAATGAAATCTAGCCTGAATAATCCTTTTACAACTGTACAAGGATGTATCCTTGCTTAGCATTTACCCCTCCTTATGTAGGTTCAGGGGAAACCTGGTTGAGCAATCAACAAAGATATGCAGAATGAAAAGTCTATCTGATGGGATATGACAAAAACCATGCACAGGACAGGACACAAAGCGAGCCTATCAGAGAAAGTGGAAGGACTCTGGTAACTTTAACGAATACAAGTAAGAGGATGGGACCCTAAGGAATCACATTAAACTTGGTGTTAATGCCAACAGTGACGCATGCAGACACAACCAGAGAGTGCATGCTCCTGGAAAGGGAGGCCAGGAGCACTGTTGCTGACATCATGGGAATAATCAGAGAGTGTAGGACTGCACAGGAACCACTGCTGAGTCAGTGACAAGAGCTGAAGGGGAATAAATTGAAGGAATGCTGAAAGGGACTTGGAAAGAGCTGTTTGTGACGCCAGTGAGGGAAGTGGCTTTGAACAGCTTATCCTGTGAGACTCCCTCCTCTGCAAGGTACTCCCCACTACCACTTGCTGTAGGTCTGGGTTGCCCTTACTCTAAGCTTCCCTCATCCCTTTGAAGGTTGTGATTCCCTTACTCTACAAAACCTGCATCCTTGTCCTGTCCCTGTCACTCTAATCATGGGTTGCTGCTGCTTTATCTCTGACACGACCTATCTGTGCCCCTTCCTTAAACTCCCAACCATCACATCTCTGTATACCCCCAGGTCATGCCCTCTGCCTCCATTCCCTGGCACTATTCCCTGTAGCTGCTTCACACCCCAGATTATCTCTGCTTCTGTTTTCCTCCCTCTAACAGTGTGAGTGTGAAGCCCAAGCTATCACAGGTAGCAGGCCATTAGCCTGTGCACTCTTCTATGCCCAATCTCACTTTTGCTGGGCCACTCACTGGAGCTTTAAACCATTGACTACAACCAGCCCTGCCGGTCTTTAGTGGTCCCTCAGCCTGTTTTTGGGAACCATAATCCATCATGGTACTGGGCAGGCTCAGTGGATGCACAGGAACAGCCACTGTTCCGGATTTCCACAAGGAAATGCTAGAACAACTTTTGTCTGCTGGGTATAAAAAACAGGTCTCCATGGCACACTTCCCTGTTCCTTCCTTGCTGATCAGTTGTTCCTCTGGGTACTCCAGGGGATCTCCCCCCTCCTCTTGGCCATGACAGCGTACATTCAAACAGCTGCTTGGGCTGGATGAAGCACCTGCTCTGGGCAACAGCAGCTGGAGTTCATTTTGGGTCCAAAGGGCCGAGGCCAAGCAGGCTGACCACATGTGCACTAATCCAGTATCATCACCAACTCCACCAACAACAGGTGCCCTTTGAAGAGGGAGGGAAGAAGTATTTGGGGAGGAACCAGAGCTTTATAAAGGACATTATGGGCCAAGTCCTCAGCTGGTACATGCTCAGTTAAAGCATGTACCCTCTTGAAGTTATATGAGTAATGCTCACATACACAACCAAAAGATTTGGCCCACTCTCAGTGCTGCTTCTGTTCTTAGTTTTCCTAAGGATTTTTCACCTCCTCTCCTTGCTCTGCATTTATCTTCCATCAACAAAGAAGATAAATGTCCCTTGCTTCAGACCAGACAGCTGAAAATTACAAGCTACATATCCCAGATTTCACCATCCTCCTGTACACAGGTAACACAATCTTACCATGTGTCCCTCAGTCCTGCTCGAGTCCTGGAGTCCAGATCATGAGCCTGCAGCAACAGGAACAAACGCAATCCCATTCTGGGACAAATCAAGGTCCACTAAGAGAAGTCTTTCAGCACAGGCATCCTAAGAATTGTAATGCACTTGCTCAAGCGAGTGGTCCCTGTAGGACAGAGCATAATTTCAATGTATGGTCCCTACAAATGACACGAGAGAAAAAAAAAACAAAAAACAACCTGTCAGAAACTATTGGCCAAACTGTCCCCAAGGGAAGTTTTATTCTCACCTCATTTTGCTAGAAATTTGTTTACCATCCCATACATACAACTCTCTTTTTAAAGTCCCTCGTAGCGTATTTCTGATAAACACCTGAACTAATGAAAACCTCTGTTTTCTTCTTGTCTGAGTCCTGCCATTCTGAGCTCCAGAGGCCAGTTCTGTAAACCTGATCTTACTCATTGGAGTTACTCTTGTGCTTCTTTCTAGAGAACCTGGAAGCTCTCTGGAGGCTGAGAATGGAGCTGGATTCACAGAGATGGCACTGCAGAGCACGGCCAAAAGCACTCTGCTCACACCACCCGAGTAAAAGCAGGATTTCCAAATTCCTGTTGATGCACTACCAGAGGAAAACATAACCTTGCTGCAAGTTGCTCATATGAACCAGTCACAGCCTTCAAAACTCTGCATTCCAAAATTTATTTTCCTGAACTATGCATCTTTTAATTCTTGACTTTCCAAGATTCAGATTTAAGCCACTTTTCCCTCGGGACCATGTCTCAGATGGGTTATATTACAAAGAGAAACAAAGAGATGAGAGACAGTTGGATGAACAGAGCTGGTAGTGAGAACATTGTGCACAGCAGAAAAAACGGTCTCCAACTCGTAACAGCTCCTGACATCTCACCCACAAGTATAGACAAGTTGGCTTGAACATTTAAATAAGTCTCCAAGAATCTCCTTTGACAAACACCACAGTACAGGTTAGACAATTCCTCACCACGGATGGGACAGACACTCAGCCACACGAGAACCTCCAGCGCTGGAAATGTATTCTCAGCTGCTGCAGACTCACACATTCCCTTTGAGGCTTTAACCACAGTTCCAAAGTTGGAAAACACCAGAGCATGTTCAAACACACGCAGAAGGCAACATTGCACACTTGTGCAGCAGTTTTGTCCACATACATGCCTGAGGGAACCACTTTGCCCCCTTATACTGAGCGGTAGATACCTACACATTCCTGCCCTTCCCAGCCAAAGCAATAAAACACTGTAACATCTGACAGCACAGAGCTCTCCCTATCCCTCTGAATCCTCGCTGCCGCTTGCTGTCACTGGGCACATTTCACGCAGGCCAGCTGCATGGGATTTATTCAACCAGTTTTGGAGTATCAAAGCTAACTTTTTTTTTTTTTTTTTTGTCTTTGCCCCAGGCAGGCACTTGGTATGCAGGATTTAAATCAGAGAACAAAATGTTCTGTAAAATTTGTAAATACTCAGCCCAGTGAATTCTAAATTCTAAAAGAAAAAAAAAAAAGAGATAGCAACTGGAGTTGTTTAAAAATCGAAAAGTAACACATTTCACTGCATCACTGTGGGTAATGCCACTGTGTCCTAAAGATCAGAATAAATAACTTTCCAAGATTACCAATTAATGGTGCTGACTGCTTTAGAGTGATAGGAGCCAAACATACTCTGAGTTCTACCTAATAATTCCAGTGAAATCAGGAGAATGCTCAATTCAACAAGTGCTCTGCATAAAGACACTGAAATTGAAAAAACAAATTGTTTGATCCTTGCAAATTGGCAGAGAAGACTGCCTGGGACATACTGCCACGAACTTACTACAATCTAACACCTATCATAGTTAGGTTTTAAAAATGTATTTAAAGCCATTAAATTGGAATTAGGCAGAAGATAAGGAAAGAGATACCCCAGGGAATCACAACACTTAGACAGTGAAGATGGTCTAAAAGAGATGAGAAAGCAGCAATAAAGGGTCATTTGTGACTGGAATTAGAAGAGGAATTACTTCATTGGAATTTAGCCTTGCCTTTAAGGTCCATAATATTTGAGTGAAATTATCCACTTCTGGTGGATTCACCATCACAGGCTCCATCTTAATCCAAAATTTAAAGTAAACATTTAGCTGGTGTTCACATTAATGTTCACATTAAAATGTTTAATGTTCACATTAAAATTTCAAATCTCTTTTTTTCTCAAGCACTTTCACCTAGACTTTGAAAGGATTCTTTTACAAAAATTATGATTTGTCATTTTTTGGTGACTATGAAAGCCAAATCATTTTGAATAATTTCCTCTTCACCTGCAAACATCTCACACTCCTCTTACCACAACTGTGGTTTAATTTCTTCTCTCTCAAGCCAAGTAGCAAATGGCATCAGTCAAACCAGGTAACTCCCAGGAGTCCCTGTACTTCAGAATAAGGTGCTCCTGGTATTAGCAGGGACTCTATGAACATTGATGATCAGTAGCATGCAGCAGCAAGACAATAAATGGTTTCTGGATCTTCATCTCTTGCCCACAGTTTACTTCTGCTAGCCCAGATATTCTGAGTATGTACAAAGTGCACCTGATCATGCAGACCACAAAGAGGTCTGATGTCCCCTCAAGGGCCACCTGGAGCACTGAGTGTCCCTCCTGAAGTTTACACTGCCTGGAAGGCATTACCTGGTCACTGATTTCAGATGGCACAGGCTGCACACACACAAAAAAAGGCTCTACCTTTTTCAATATGTCAAGTCTTATTTTCTCATTTGTCCAAGAGTAAGTGCAGATTCTAACTCACAGCTGTGGAAAGGAAAGTAGAATAGAAAGGCAAGTACACAAAGTATACAAATTATGACAGACTTTAGGCAGTTTGGCATTGCACAACTCCCTTATGCAACACGTTGCCTGGGGCAAACCTCATGTTTTCAGAAATTCCAGAGAATCCCCTTAAATATGCTCCAGTGCTGAGGCCTTGTGCCTTCCACCTGCAATTACTGACTGGACTGATGATATACCACAGACAGATTACATGGATGAGGCTAACATTTGCTGGCCTATGCTTTTTTAAATGTGATCTGAAATAACAATTGCAAAATCTCAGGGGCAGATGAACCCTGCCAATTTATAGAAACTGAGTCCTAAGCAGAGCCTCTTTAGAAAAATCAAAGGGGTAGTATCAGCCAGTAGCACTTGAAATGAATAGTCCACTTAAAACTCAAGTGTATTTACAAGAGCAGAAATGGAGATGGAAGGACCAATGCTGCTGGCCAGGCTGGAGCTTCCTTAGCCAGGCTGCCAGTCCTCTGCAGCCACCAGGCTGGGAGCACAGAGTGCCCCTGGGCTCCAGCTCTCCCTGCTGCCTCTGCCAAATCCCAGCCATGGCCTTCCTCAGTGCTGCCAGAGCCTGGGCTCCTACAGACATGGGTGAGATGATAAGCTAAGTAAGGACATGTAATGATTCTGTAAATACAAGGACAAAAGACAACGGTGAACAACTCAGTGTAGGTGATTCGTCAGCATTTAAAACTACAGAGAAAGTGGCAAATGCTTAAGAGAAAATAGTGACATAGAGCTTCTAGACATGAGTTAAACAGTGGCCAGAGCCCACTTTGACCTGCAGCCCCACACATGTAGGCAGTCACACAAACACAGCCACATGCTGCTGGACTTGGGACGCTATGGGAAAGATGAAGGTGACAAATGCAAACCAGGCTGGGCTGCAACAACAGTCACAGCAAGAGTCTGTCAATGCACTTGAGATGCACTTAAATCTTCTAGGCTTGACTGCAGAGCTACACACAGACCCCCAACCTCCGGCTAGCACGGCATTTTCCCCAGGGTCCAGAGAAGGGAGAGTGGAGCAAAGGGAGAAGATGAGTCTGCCTGAGCACTGCAGTTGTACAGCAGTGGGAAAGAGCCCCCAGGGAGAGAGAGAAGGAAGGAGGAGGACCTGGGGACCAGCAGGAGCGTGAGGTCTGGTGGTACACAGGCAGGATGTGCCCTGTGTACCACCAAAGCCCCAAAGCAGTTCTCAGCTGAGAAGCAGCGGGAATTGTCCATCTCCAAACTGCTCCTGGAAGCAGGAGCTTCCATGGTAGAAACAAGCATTAATTACAGATAATCTAATTTAAATACTGCAGAGGAGAAAACAGCACAGATTAGAAAACACTCCTATATGTATTCTGTGACACAAGGTTAAATATAAGCTTTACTTGCATTTCAAAAACTCTCACAAGCTTGTCTCCTATGTTAGCTTTAGACACAGCAGAGACATGCCTGTGGGCACATTCTGTTTGAAGGAGAGATTTCAACCAGTGAAGTTTCAAAGAATTCTATATATATCACAGTGTTTTATGTCATCCAGCATTCGGAAGGTTCCTTAAGGAAGAACTTCATTGCGAAAGAAGAGAGGCAATGAGCCAGCTTCTCAATATCTGTGCCATGCAGACTTGTGCCAAAGAAGCCTATGGAAACAAACTGCCCGAGATAAAAGTTACAACAGAAGTGAAAAGTGTCACAACTTCATCAAGCTACTGAAGCAATGTGGGAAAACTCAATGGAGGCAAAAAAGACACGGCTGTTTCCAGCGATGGGAACATCCTCAAACATCTCATCTGGCTTCAAACGCCGCAGTAATGGATGTTTGGCAAACACAAAAATCTCAGTGACAGGAAGAAATCTTTGGGACTCTAGATAAGGAAAGCAAATGAAAACTAAGGTTTGGGGTATTTGAGGTGAGTGCCAAAAAAAGGCATTTAAAAAATTACTTCAAAAATTAAAAGTTAATCCAAGTATTTTTTCAAACAGAATTTCATTATGGTACCTCATTTCATTAAACTGAATATATGCAAAATACATGCAAATCTGGCACAATATAGTAATTTTGAGTGCCTATAAACCCAAAATACAGGCTCCTGTCTGCTCTGTTTGACAGCAACAAGACTGACTTCAAAGGGACTAGGCTTTATTTTTGAGCAATCCTTCTCTTGTAACACTAAAACATACCGATTTCAGAGCACTATAGCAAACTGGCCCTTTCCATTTGCTCAATGACAAAGAGACAAAAAATATTTTCCAGAATGTCCATGTCACAGCCTGGTCACAACACTGTTGCCTCCCCAGGGCCATCTCATGTTTTGCTGATGACCACTTTTACTGAAAGTCAGTTAAAAGAGATTCTTTTGCTATGCTTACTTAAGTAGCAACATCCCAAATTTCAGGCTTCTTTTTTAATTTTATGAGTCATGCAGTGCGAAAAGGCAACAAAACAACTCAGAAGTCTTGCTGGCTGTTCCTCCGTGGTTAAAAGAAGTAAAACAGAGTAGGAGGACTGGATAACACAGTGAGAAGCACCTGTTGAGACTAGAAAAGCACTAAAAAAATGGGTTAAGGGACTTCATGTTCAATAAAAGCAATTGTGAATTCGCAGGCATTCATATGAATCATTCCTAATTTACTGCCAGAGAACTTTGGTTTCACTTAATTACAAAACAAAATGATGAATGAAGAAGGCCAATTCACAAGCATTCATATCATACATTTATTTGTTTATTACTTTTTCCTCACACAGCCCTCTGTTTTCAACATATCTATTGATGGGCACTGAATGAGAGAAGTGTCTGGCAGCATTAGATAGGCTATTTGCAAAGCACATGAAAAACCCATCACAGCTGGAAGGAAGCAAATAGCTGGAGAGAAGCAACAGCCACAACTCTTACTACCTGTGGTGAAAGAATAAACAATACCAACTCCAGAGTGTTGGACAAAACACAAAGTGCAGCCTAAAGAGTCCAACTTTAAATGAGAGAATCAGGATAAAAAATGGCCAGATACAACCAAATATTTGCAAAGTAGGCTCAAGAGAAAGAATATTTTGAGAGAGTTGCTAAAGCCCACTGACACAAGCAATCCTCTCTACTGCACTCTGCCAAAGAATAAACAGGAAAAGGAGTGGGGAGGAGCAGAGAAGGTATGGATTTGTGTGTAAGAGAGCTTACTTCGACGGAATTTTAATTGTAGCTCTGTACACCACTGTGGTGGTTTGGCTTCCCACTGTGCCATACACTTTCAACACACTTTAAAATGTGTTGCACCAAAATCATGCCAAATCATAAAAAAGAAAAGATACCTTTCATCACGGCACGTGCCTGTAACCAACCCTTTGATGATCCTTGTAGGTCTCTTCCAACTCAGAATATTCCATGATTCTGTGCTGAAAAGTTGTAACTAAGAAACTGCACCAAGGGCCTGATCCCCAGAATGCTGCATTCTTGAGGTCACAAGGTTTTGGAGCAGATGATACCTTCCCCAGTCCAGATACAAAGAGCACGTGATATCACCTCATGCTAGAATCCCTATATTACTTAGTCATGGAATTTTCCCATAATACAATTGATAACAGTGCAAATGGTGTGTATTTCCTCTAGTTCTATGAAGCACAAAGCAAAATAAATTGAATGGTGCTCTCATAAAAGGAAAACACGGAGTATAAAGAATTTTAGAGTCAGTTTTCAGATCAACTCCATGCACCACAGATGGCCTTAAGAACTTCTCTTGTCTTTTAGCTGTCCATCGCTGAAATGGGATAACTTAATATTGTTTCCCAAGGCTCCAAAGTCTACTAATGCAGAGACAAACCTCTATGAGCTGATATGCTCAGAAATTATCATAATGAATGCCCAATTAACAAAATACAGCTACAAACTTTTCCATGGAGACACTGGCTAACTTGTTTTCTGTTGCTATTTCACACTTCAAGTTATTCAAAGAAAGGAGGTCATCAAGTTTATATTTAGATTGGGATGTCAATGTATACACACACAGAGGCACCACACTTGGTCCTCTTTCTCCTCCTCTGAGGGAATCAAGGGATTGTTCTGGCAACTACTGCAACACGGGCAACTACTTTACAGGCCAAAACAAGGACAGTTGGAATGGAAGGAGCTAAAAGGTAGCTGATAGAGGTACATCCTTCCAGCAAAAGTCCACAGTGCTACAGTGAAGAAGATGTTTACTGAGAACTTCAAAATAAGGTCATACGTTGTTCAAGCATCTTGTCAATATATTGACATTTAATGACTTTGGATACTTATATTAGCCTTGCAAACATTACAGTTATACTTTACTCATGTGAAATTTGACCCAAATTTAATTAACAGCTTAAATGCTGTTTGATTTTTTTTAAGTAAAACTTCCAATTTAACTACAACACAAAGAATCAGAACTAAAAAATGGATAATTACAGCAAAGAGGGCTGAATAGCATATGAGATGGAGGCACTGAACAAGAATTATTTAAGTTACTCATGAGCAATGTTCTCACATCTCTACGTGACTACTCTC
This sequence comes from Tichodroma muraria, assembly GCA_013390105.1. NCBI lineage: Eukaryota > Metazoa > Chordata > Aves > Passeriformes > Sittidae > Tichodroma > Tichodroma muraria. The sequence goes on along the minus strand of WAAG01059239.1, from coordinate 22,602 downwards.
AGATGATGCATGCTGGGCTCTAGGCAGTCAGATCCAATAACAATTAAAACAGGCAACAGAAAACGATTCTGCCCTTAGCATCCTGGGTTGGTGGGAGACTGATCTGCTAGAAAAATATTCCACAGAACAGCACATAACATTGAGCTTACTAAACAAAGTCACTGAAAAGAAAATTATTGATTTCGAAGGGTGTTGAGATTATTCATATTTCCGCTCCCCTGGTCAGAACATATTAAAGGTAAAGAAATTTTGCTCAAGCTCCATCCACGTGGTAAAACAGTTGAAAAAATCAGTAATGTGTATTTTGAAGTTACAGTAGAAGTTACTTGTACTGAAGTACATGCTGAGGATTACTGGTTACTAAAATACTGTAGACAGTTTAACAAGCATAGGTAGGATCAGTTCAGCACCAACATTTTTAGCACTAAACCAAAAAAACTGAAGAATTCACTCTGTAGCCAAGACATATACACGCATGGCTAAATTCCCAGCACTTTTCAGAGCTCACTCCCTCTCCAGGATTGCCTCTCCCTGCATGCTCTCACCAGCCACTCCAGCCTCGGCCCAGCCTGGCCACACTCTCAGATGCTGCTGCTGGAACTGGAAGTACTAAATATGACTGCCTGGAAAAGGGCTCAGCTCTTACATTAGTTTTATTCATGGTATTGCTGTCCCACAAAGACAATGTATTAGAGACAGGAAGGAAAGCAGAGCCACAAGGTTACACTGGCCCTGCACGGCTCTGATGTCAAAGAGATGAAGAGGCAGTAGATGGGACTTTGCCAAAGACCAAAATGAGGGAGCTACAGCATCCTCATCTGCTGCTGCCCTGACCATGTGTGTGCAACACAGCACAGCTTCTGTCTCTTGGACATGCTCTGCACCAGAGTACGCATAACCGCATATTGAGCTGTTGGCTTGTTGCCTGCCTAGAGGAGGGGCAAGCAACAAGTATGTGCATTCCCTAGGTTCTTCTGCTTCTGATTGTCTTCCCTGCTTTCTCCTCTATTACCCTGCTGAAATAGGAAATATTTTCACTTCAGCTGTGTTGCTCCGTTCAGAAAGAAAATGAAGGTATGTTAAACACACAAGTGTATGTTGGTAGGACCATCTTGGGATACCCCAAACGTGTGACACCTGTACACATGTGTAATCAAGAACCACTGAAGAGAAAGTACATACTGCAACGTTTTACTAAGAACACTCATTGCAGAATCCTTTTCCTCAAGTCACTCAGAGTCAAGATTCAGTCTTTTATAACCACTTCTTCTGCACAAGCATGCGGCACGACTTCAAGCGGAGCCCAAGTTAACTCATCTACTTAACTGTTAAGGTAGATCCTTTGTGTCGATCGTGCCCTATTTAGGACGTTTGCCGGCACCCGCGGGGTCCGGCACCGCGCCGCTTCTCCGGGACGGCCGGAGCAGTCCGCGCTCCCGCCGCGCCCGCCCNCGCCGTGGAGGAGGCGCTCTGCGGCGTCACCGGCGCCCAGCTGGAGCTGCACTACTGCCTGCAGGCGCTGGTAAGGCGGCGGGGCGCGCTCGGCCGCGGGAGGGCACGGCGGGCTGCGGGTGTCCCCCACCGCCCCGCACGGGCGGACACCGGCGGCGGGGAGAGGAGGTGCCGGGGCCCGGCTGAGGAGGGTTTAGAGTCGGGCAGGGACGGCACAGCGGTGCCTGTGTCCTGAGCCAGGGGGTTTGGAGGCTCTCCGGGCTCCCCGACCCGCCGGCGGCAGCGCCCCGGCCAGAGCCGCGCCGCGGCCGCAGCGCCCGCACGGCCACGAGAACGACGAGGAAGATCCGTAACGCGCGGGCTGCGGAAAGAACGCTCCTGTGTTTTGGGAAATTCACAGAGGGCCTTTTGCCCGGGGAAAAGGGACGGGAACAGGGAATGCTAACAGCTTTGGAGTATAAAGCTTGAATGGGTTTTCCCCACACTGTTGAATAGTTGCATGTGGTTAACTATAGCCTGTGAACGTTGTGGATGGGTTAGGGTTTCTTGCTCCACAGGTATGAACTTTGGACATGAAATTATAAAAGGTATCACTGATACCGTGTCAAATTCATGCCAAAATTGCACCTGGCAACATATCAAGTGTTAAGGCAAACATAAAAATTAATAGAGACATTAAAATTAAAAAAAAAAAAATCAAAATTATCAGTGCCATATCTTCTTAGGCCAAGCATCTACTATAAGCAACACAAACTATATTCAGTGTACCCCCAAAACCCTTCACTTGAGTTTGGTGTCAAGTATAAGCTCAATGAAAATTTAAGTATGCAGTAAATCCTGTTAAGCCTGTGGAAGAAAAAGGTTGCAGCGATTGGCAGCTGGATGGGATGGAGAAAACTCAGAAGTTGACTGGATAAATCAAACCCAGAAATGTGAACATCCTAAATAATGAATGATTTACATAAAAGATGTACCTTAACAGTTAAGCAGATGTGTTAACTTGAGCTCCACTTGAAGTTGTGCCACACACTTGCACTGAGGAACTGGTTATAAAACACTCAATCTTGGCTGTGCTGTCAACAGAAACAGGAATAAGTGACTTGAGGAAAAGGATTTTGCAAATAAAGCAATGAATGTTCTTAATAAAACATTCCAGTATGTGCTTTCTCTTCAATGGTTTATGGNTTGCTTGCCCCTCCTCTAGGCAGGCAACAAGCCAACAGCTCAATATGCAGTTATGCGTACTCTGGTGCAGAGCATGTCCAAGAGACAGAAGCTGTGCTGTGTTGCACACACATGGTCAGGGCAGCAGCAGATGAGGATGCTGTAGCCCCTAAGTTTGGTTCTTGGCACAATCCCATCTGCTGCCTCTTATTCTCTTTGACATCAGAGCCGTGAAGAGCCAGTGTTCAAACCAGTGTAACCTGCTGGCTCTCCTTTGCTACCTGCCTGTAATATTTATATTTATGAGACAGCCATACCATGGATAAAATATTCTAAATATAAGAGCTATTAGATCTGTTAGCATGGTTAAATATGCCCGTGGTTTAAGTTGTTACTTTCCCATACAGAACAGAACAAGGCCTGTCGAGGATTTAGGGTTGTAATACTTCTGAAATTATAGAATAGCCTGGGTTGGAAAGGACCTTAAAGATCATCAGGTTCCGAACCCCCTGCCATGTGCAGGGACACCTTTCCCAAGACCAGGTTGCTCAGAGCCAGCTTGGCTCTGAACACTTCCAGGATGGGGCATCCACAGCTTCTCTGGGCAACCTCTTCTGGTCTCTCACCATCCTCACAGTAAAGAGTTTTTTCCCAATACCTGATCCAAACCTGCTCTTTCAGTTTTAAGCCACTCCTCCTTGTCCTGTCACCTCATGCTCTTGTGAATAGTCCCTCTCCATCTTTTTTGCAGGCTCCCTTCAGGTACTGGAAGGACACAACTAGGACACCAGAGCCTTCTCTTTTCCAAGCTGAACAAACCCAATTCTCTCAGCCTTTCCTCACAGGAGAGGTGCTACATCCTCTGGTAACTTTGTGTCCCTCCTCTGGACTCGCTCCAACAGATTTATGTTCTTCCTGACATGCCTTCCAGGCCTGAGCTACATCTAATATTGAAGGTGTATAGTTCAGTAGCAGTATCCATTATTTTGGAACACCGTTGTCCATAATAAAGCTGATAAACAGATGCAAAGTTGTGTTTGTTCTCTTTTTGGTATTGGCCTCATCCTTCTCATACCTTTGAAAGCTAACTTTTGACTGGAATGCAAGCCTGCAGGGATAAATTTTATGTTCCCTGTTCTGGGAGCATATTTAAAAAACAAAACAAAAACCCTCCACAAAACACAATTATAAAACACACACATGCTAACCACTCATAAATAAAATAGTCTGAAGAGAAACATCAGTACTACAGTTGCCTGACCAATATCAAAGGATAGAAGGAGCTCTAGTAGGAGTAAAAATTTTTCATTTCAGACTCATAACTACTCACTTCATTTATTGTAGAAATTGGATCAAGGTCTCCAAAGTGATCCTGCTTTGTGAACAAAACACCTCTCATTGGAAGAGTCTCCCAAGTTCTGTTAAAGCCACGTTCTTCAGGCGAGTCCCTTCTCTGGCAAATCTTAACACTCCTGTTTTGTGTGCTTAGGGTGAATATTTTGATCAGTCACATGTGGCTCTACCAAATATTTCGAAGTTCTTCCTGCATCAAGCTCTGGAAGAGAGAAAAGCAGCAGAGGCATTGATGAAGTATCAGCAGGAAAGAGGAGGCCATTACTGCTCTAAAACCATCCAGGTGCGTAGTAGTCAACAAATTTTCAAGCAGCTGTGATCCATTTAACTATTAGATTTCCAGATATAATTTATCTGGCATACTTGTGTATACGGTTTTGTTCTTGATTGTAATGACTAGAAACTGTCAGACATACAGCCCTAACTCTACAGGGATGCTTTCCAGCCCAAAAGAATATGGACAGTGTTCCCCTTTTCTTCTACTCAGCTGGACACTGCTGTTTACAGTATGCTGTAATGGATTATGACTCCTTAAGATTGTGCTGAAACAGCCCACATGTCTCCTTCACACTGAACCTAAGAGGAAGCTTAGACATGACTAGCACCTAAGAAGAGTGGTAAGGAAGGAGGACCATCCAGCTTGGGACAGTAGCTGATTTCCTAAAGTACAGCTCATGACAGAATTTGAACTAAGATCTAACTTGGGCTTGCACACGTACAAAAGAATAACTCAAAAGTTTTCAGGAAAAAAACAATCCACCTCATTTGTTTAAGACCAGGGGACTTATTCTCCTCTACCAAATTAGTTAATACAGAATGCTCCTCCTCTTTGGTCCATCATAGCAGTTTTTAAGCTGTAGAAAGTAAAAAGACTATTGTAAAAGTCTTTCTTAATACTCAGTTTGCATCAAGGATCTTAGGACTTCCAGTACACAAAGGGGGTCTACAGGAAAGAGGGAGAAGGAATCTGTCAGGAAATGCACTGTTAGGATGAGGGATAATGATTTTTAACTGAAAGACGGCAGATTTAGGCTAGATATTAGGAAATCTCTCTTTACTGTGAGGGTGGTGAGACACTAGAAAAAATTGCCCAGAGTAGTAGAGGAATCCCCATTCCTGGGAGTGTTCAAGGCCAGGTTGGATGGGCCTTTGAGCAGCCTGATCTAGTGAAATATGAGGGTTGGGACAAGGTGATTTTAAGGTCCCTTCCAACCCCAACCATTCTATGACTGGGTTTCCTGGTGTAAGAACACTCTTCAGGCATAGCTGCTGCTATGTAAATCTGTTCCTTGAAGAAGTGCTTGGGTTTTGCCACTTGTGTTTACAGCCTGCAAAAAACAATAGATGCTCCAAACTAGAAGCAGTTGTTGCAAATCATAATACACCTTGTTTAGAGCACCAGGTTAAGTTGCAGGAACCCATTGATGAATATAGATAGATATATGAGCTGTACTTTTGAGTAAATACAATTCTGTCTTTGTTTTCAGAAACCGAACTGTGATTATGCAGTCGGTCTGATGAAAGCCCTGGAACTAGCAATGGTACAATGGAAAACTATGCTACGATATTTTGAAGAGCTTTATGCCCTGAGTGTTGAAAATGCAGACCCTCATAGCGCAAGCACTATCAAGAAACAATTTATTGGGCCCAAAATCCAGAAGATCAAGCTGATGGGAGATCTGCTGACCAATGCTCGCAGGCTTGACTGTTCCCAGGATGGCAGAAATAGTCTTGGGGATTACTTTATGGACCGGCTGCAGAAAGAGTTCAGGACCAGCATAGAGCCAGAGTCCAGTGATCACTGCAGCCCCTGCCCACCTCTCCAGCAGTGCACAGGCGCTGCAGAAGGTCTGAAGCGACCCCAGAGAGAATGGTCCCAGCACAGAAATGGCATAGGGCCAATATATGCAACCATACACTGCACCACGATGCTGCCACAGTGTAATGATGGCACAGGAGCAAAGGTGAAGCAGGGCAGGGAGGGCCTTTAATGCTGCAGCTCCTCAGGCGAACCTGTCCCGAGGGTGGAGCTGGGACCAGAACTCAGGAGACACGATGCTCTATCACTCCTCCTGCTTTACACGCCATCCCCTCATCCTCTGCTGAGTCACAGCTCAAAATCTAGCCCGTACCACTCTTTGCTTTAAATGATAGCAAGGTTGCCAGCTAGATCATCACATTTATCTATGCAATTCTTCCTAGAAGCCAAAAGTTCTTAAGATTCTTCTAAAATGATTAACAGGATTAGTTAGAGAAAATTATTTTCAGAATATATATAATTTTTATTAAAACAAATAAAAAAGAAACCACTGCACCTTTAGCGCAAGGAAGCTTTTACATGGCAGAAAATCCAAATATTTAGTTTTATATTACTGAATATTCTATATTACTATTCAGTATTTTAAATTACTAACAAGTATAGTAAGATAATGAACTTTTTAAAAAGACTTGTTCAAAACAAAATTTTTTTGTCTTATTTCTATCATAGTAGCAATATAATTAAGTAGTCTAATGCATTTACTGATGAGCTATTTCTAGTGGTATACTTCTTCAGGATAATGGATGCAAACATTTCCTCAACAGTGGGAATAAGAAAATGTGCTCATTTCTCTATAGTTATTGCCTAGTTGGCTTTTCTCATCCTCAGAAATCAGGTGAGAGAGAAATTAGGAGTTCTCATTAGATGAGAGCTTTTGAGGTTCTAGGGCATATTTTGCAAGTGCCACCGAAGAGAGTAGCTCTAGGACTTTGTCCAGACTTAACGTAGGATGATTGCTTTAATTACAATACAGAGCCCTATCTCAGCTAGCTCACTAAAGGTTTTACTATGGCACTCCTGCTATTTATTATATTCCCTATTTGGATAGAAATAGGGGCATGAAATCCTAGTGAAAAAAACTAACTAGAATTAACTAGAATTAGTTAATTTCACTTAACTAGAATTGCATCAGAGAGAACAGCTACTCATTAGTTTTGCCTTTCAATTAGGGCAGTGTTAGCCAGCTTGGTTCAAGTGCAGAGGTGTCCAAATTCCTCTCATTAGTCTCCCCCCAGAGTGCCTCATTCTGTACCCTGGCTCCCAAGGTCACTCAGGAAGAGCAACTGGCTAGAGCAGCTGCCTGCAGTTAGGGCTTTTTGTCATATACATATTTTATGCAGTTAGGGTTTGATTCATTTGAAGATTGCCTCACACTTTTGTGTAATACTTTAGCTGATACTCCTGTTTCGCTTGAAAATAAATTCAGTTCCATGTCTGCATCTCCAGTGTATTCCTCAATTCAGCATCCGGGCATGCTGGTATTCTTTTCCAAGAGATTCTGCATATCTATACAAAACTGCGCCAGTGTTTTTCTACATCTAAGGAAGTTGTGCATGATGGAAGAATATGACAGAGTGAAAATAAATGTCAGAAAACTGCATTACTATAAAAGCACTGCAGAATGAAAAATTTTTAGTTAAACTCTGATACAACTGCAGTTAAGTAGCAATTTCTGCGAAGCCCACCTTCTGTTGGTGTTGTAACGTGGGACAGAAAATTACAATGCAGATGCTTTCCCAATCTTTTCTGTGATTTTGGGGTGGGGATGGAGAACACAACCACTTTAAAATAACCTATGTATCAATCTATAAAAGCACTGCCATGTGCCACAGGAATGGCTCAAAACACCTTTAGAATCATGCTAGAATTGCCTGTGTTGAGATTGCTGCTCTCTAATACAGCAGGAGTTTAAAAGATATTGCCATCTGGGCTAGATTCCATCACCCATCCTCATGCTGAGCATACCTTATTCAACAATTAGTTCCACTGACTGCAACTCAGAATGAGTAAGAGCAATGGAATCCATCCCTCTCAGTATTAAAATACAGCCCACTAAGTGTGAACAGAGCAAAGCTACTAACTGAATTCTAAACCAGTGCTGTATAAAACTACTTCATGTACTACTGGTAATGGTTGACATACTTGTACAACTTTCACCTTTTAAAAGCTGATGACCTTCTGAAATGTAGTTACAGCCTCCTGCATGATTTACAGCACTTAAAAACTTCTTTTTTTACCTAAACAAACTTTTTTTTTACCTAAAACAAAGTCCAACATAACAAAGAACCTGACTTTTAAATTTTTCAGAGGAAGACTTACTTGCCTCTTATTTTTCCATGAAGTAGTGCCATGTCTGTTTCTCAGACTTCCCATGTTCATCTTCTAACGAAATGTATCCACACACTCCAATAATTTAAGTCTTTTTCTCTCCCTTTTCCTTTGCAAGAACATGTTCTGGGCCCTCTGCCTGAAAAGAGAGTTCTGTTAATTTCAGATACACTCACAATAAGCTGTTTTCCCAGCCTCTATCCTCTGAAAAAGAAAAATCAGTCAGTTACTGTAGATAATAAGCTCTTCTTGTCCACATGCTGCTTCTGCTGAGAGGGCACATATGCTTGTGAATATGGTCTCAGATTTAGCAATACCTGTTGGTTGTGTCTAAGACAAGTCTATCCATGTTTCTCATCATAGGAAGTACAGTCTGCTTCTACCTTCCCAGATGCCTTTTCAATCACATCCTGAAAAATATTATATCAAGGATGAATGTAGAATAGGTTAAGGACAACAGCTCTTATAGAAACTTTGCAAATTCTCTTTCTCTTCTGAATGCTTGATCCACACTCTCTGAATATGTACTTCCAAAGCAGTGCCTAAACAATCCAAACACACAATCTGAGACAGCTCTGAATAGCTAGTGCAGCACCAGTACCCTAAACACAGCATCCAAACTGGAAGCTCAGGAGAGACCTAATCTTTACTGAAATCATGAGTTATAGCCCCAGAGACTTCCAAAGAGGTTTAACAACAGAATCCTTGTAAATGCTTGCCATAAACACTACCTGTGGTTGCCTGCTCTCAAAGTGAGGAATTCATTTAAAAGTCTCCAAGTGAAGATTGTTCTGTCCTTCATCCTCTCCACTGCGGCCACACAAAACCAAGAAGAGCATCTCAGGGTTTGTTCTTTGCAAGGACATTTTTTCAGGCCTCGTTGTACGTGGCAACATCTTTCTGGACAAACCTGTCTTTGGGAATTACACTGGAAAGCGGATGTTAGCAATGGCAGCAGCAGGGAATCACAGAATTAGAATTGTTAGGTTTGGATGGGACGTCTGGAGAGCAGCATGTCCAAACCCAAAGGAAGGTGTCCACAAGGGCACCTTCACTGGAATGCCACTGTGTGGAATTCACTGTGTGGTCACAGCCTTCTCCTGACCTTTTCACTTGGAGGAATTCATGCACTTGAGCCCACATTCATGGGCAATTATTGGCAAACTCCCTGTGGTGCTTGTCCAAGCCCCACTGTTTGGTTACCACTGTGCCCAAGGTAACCCCTACTCACTCAAGTCCCTGAATGTCTTTTCCTAGGGTAACATATAAGCTAGAAACACACAGAGGCAGAATAGGATATAATACTGACTAAATATTAGGTTAAATTACCTTTTTCCAAAAATTAAGCCAATGGTCTGGAGAGAGTTTAATTGTAAGTGTCTTGAGTGGGTCATACTGCCAGCACCAAGCCTTGATATCCCATTTTACATGTTCAGTTGTTACAGCATAAAACTCTCATTTAAATTTATTTTACATTATTGTATACCTTACTTTATTTTGAATACAAATTATTTTTACTTTGTTAGCTGTTCAATAAAGATTCAAAACCAACTATCTTTATTGCTTCTGAATCAAAGAACATCTGTAATAACATTGAAGCATCTCCACAAATTTGCCACTCTGCCTCTCAGAAACAGCTGGGAGATACATTTCTAAATGTGTAGGGGTGGTCAGTAGCTGATCTCCCTCCTCAGGACTACTCAGCATTGAGTACAGTGAAAGAATGAATTTCTATGGGGTTCAAAACATACAGTTTTATCGTTAAGTAAAACTTCTATCTTTTAGGGATGCTATCAGAATGCAACATTTCTAATCTTGGTCCGTACTCAAAGATATTTAGGTAAGAAGAAAATGGGGACTGCAGATTAGGAATTTTTACCAAAAAACAAACTGTGTAACAACAAAAGAAGCCACCATCATGACAGCCCATCTGAGAAGTCATGGGCACAGGGACTGGGGATTGATCATTGATGGATGTTTTTTACCTTTTGCAATTCTGTCAGTCAGCCCCTTGTCCCACTGAAGACAGAGCTTTGCTGCTGATTTTGAATGAGCGGAAATTTCACCAATGTTTATAACTGCAGAACAGAAACATTTTAGTTTGTGAGACATTAAATATATACACTACTATTTTAAACATTAAGTGAAATCACATAGTTTTTAGTAATTCCCCTGAGAAGAACCTAATTCCTTATCTCAAATGATACTCAAAATCCAGATAAAAACTTTGTCATCCTTGAGACGTTACCAAAACCCATCCCATTTCCCCAAGCTCCAAACTTTCCCACTGCTAGAAATAAATCCTTATTGCGCGAGCCATCCAACTGCGGCGCAACCGCAGCAAAACGCCACGGCACGGAGTGAGATCCATCTCTCCGAAAGTTTCTGAGTGAAGGTGAACGGAGCTAGAAGAGGAACCCAGAATGCCGGTGTTCGCCGGGATTCCCGAGTGAACGAAGGCTGGCGCACCGCGGGCACCGCGGCGCTTCCCGCTGGGACAGGTCCGCAGCGCCACCGGGTGGCCGCGCCACCTTCCCACCTGCCCGTCCCATCTCCGCCGCGCCCCGCGGTGTCCCCGCTTCCCCTCTGTCCCGCACCTCCCGGCTCTCCGCCGTGTCCCCGCTTCCCCTCTGTCCCGCACCTCAGGGCTCCCCGCGGTGTCCCCGCTTCCCCTCTGTCCCGCACCTCAGGGCTCCCCGCGGTGTCCCCGCTTCCCCTCTGTCCCGCACCTCCCGGCTCTCCGCGGTGTCCCCGCTTCCCCTGTGCTCCGCACCTCAGGGCTCTCCGCCCTGTCCCCGCTTTCCCTGTGCCCGGCACCTCCCGGCTCTCCGCCGTGTCCCCGCTTTCCCTGTGCTCCGCACCTCAGGGCTCTCCGCCATGTCCCCGCTTTCCCTGTGCCCGGCACCTCCCGGCTCTCC
>WAAG01059238.1:0-23379 GCA_013390105.1 Tichodroma muraria | reverse complement strand
TTACACTACCTTTATTTTTTTTTTCAGTTCATAATTTGAAACCAGCAGATATTTGGGTGATTGCTGCCCTGGGAGACTCACTCACAGTAAGTAAAGATCACTTGATAGCTATTGATAAAGCTAGCAATGAAAAACTTGCAACGAAATTTCTGATTTTTTAGCCTGGGAAATGGAATACATACAGCTATGCCCTATTGAGACAAACACGTTTTTTGCATTTTTTTTCCATGCTCCACCTTGGCTGATTGGTAATCAGATCATGAGTCTAATCTGAGTACACAGTTCCCATTTAAAGTCCACAAGCGTGCCACACAAGGAAGAAATGCAAGATTAGATTGTGCAGCAGCAAAATTATTCTCCTAGAGTGGACTTGCAACAATTGCTTTTCTTTACTGATTTTTGGCAGCTCCCAAGGTATTGGCCCTGAAAGCTTTTAGTAAGCAGCGTGAAGAGGAAGCATAAGTTCTGCAGCTGATTGTGTATATCTGTGTATCTATATAATACAGTAAATATATATGATAATGCCAAAGCCTATAAAACCATAGTAATTCATACTAACTAAATGTATGATTAAAATTGCAATAAAACATCAGGTGTGTTGAGTGTAACTTGTCTTGAGAATTTTTTTATTTTAACACTATTCCTGTTACTGTGTAAGTTAATTACCCCTAGACTGTTATTATGAGTAAGTCATTCTCCTTAATTGTTATTCTCTAATCAGTGGTGACTGCTTTACTGCTCATATCATAATTCATGTTTCCTACATGTTCTGTGCTAATTATCACATTAAATCCTTATAGTATTTTTCCTTGGTGAAACTGGGAAAGACATAAAATCACTGTACAACTTTTTAATGTGAGGAACGTTATAATAAATTATTAATTCAGGACCACTGGTATCTTATTTATTCCTTATGTAAATTTAGAATTATATGAGTATTTTGAACATTCTCAAGTAATTTTTGCCCACTTGATCTAATCACGAAATTGATAGAAGAGGGTAATTCACTGGAATGGGGTTAAAATACCTTGAGCCTTTGATCTTCTTGAGAACAGGGATCTGTTCTATTTTGGGAAGATGACATAGCTTGCTTCATTAATATGCTTTTTAATTATTCTCACTAGGATCAGTCAGAGAACTAGTTACTGTAGCAATGCTTACTTTCTGAAGGTGAACTCTTCTTCCAGGCAGCTAATGGGGCAGGATCCAAACCCCATGATGTTCTGGATGTCCTGACTCAGTACCGAGGTCTTTCTTGGAGGTGAGTCCCAGGAATTTACGCCCCCAGTGGGAGACAATCAATTTTCTTCAGTTTTGATCAGTATAGTTGTAGCAAATGAAGGCTTGTGGAAACTGGATTTGATGTCACATTTTGCATGACGGCACATGGCTGTACTATTACTCGTGATAAAGAAAATACTCAAACTTGTGGTTATCTAGAGTACAATGTAGCATGGCTGGAATAGACCTGGGTACACAGGAAGATGGGGTCCTTGTAAAGAAGTTCTTTTTCAATCTCACGGTTGTAGGAGACCCTGGAGCTGGTTCTTCTAAACTCCATTGCAGTTGCATCACTAACTAATTCTGCATTTCTGTCCCTGCTCTTTCTGTATCCTGTCTGCTCTTGCCCAGTGTGGCCCACATCACCCATTTGTCTCATTTAAAATTGGTCATCTACAAAAACATCTTTTCTGTTGTTGTTTCATATGCAGTATCTTTCCTTGATCCTTTCCCAGTATTGCTTACATCATGGGGAAGAGTTTATTGATTATGAGTCAAAACAGACTTTTACATATTGTTAGATACATGTTGTTAGACCCATCAAAAAGACACTGGAGAAAGGCAATCACACTCACCTGTTAATCTGCAACTGTATGATTTGACACCAAACTTGTCAGGCTGATCTTCTGTTCATCATTTTTTACCAATCCAAGTCACTGCAACTTTAGAAGAAATTTAAATATGTTCACAGAATCATAGAATGGCCCGGGTTGAAAGGCACCTTAAAGATCATCTGGTTCCAAGCCCCATGCCATGGGCAGGGACACTTTTCACTAGACCAGGGTGCTCAGAGCACCATCCAGCTTGGCCTCCAGCACTTCCAGGGATGGTATTAGTGCACTTAAAATCTGTTCCAAATTAAAGAGACACTATACAGCTGTTCTAAGTCAAGCATTTTATATTTTGATCTTTAATAGTAATCTATTGACATTTTTTTGCAACAAGTATACTAGTATTTTTTTCAGCATGAAGGAGAATAAAGAGCACACAGACGTAATGGTGAATTTCACCAGTCTAGTAGTATTCTTCCAGTTGAGTGAAATGTGAGTGGGGGGAAGGCAAAGGTATTGATTTTACTATCACTCTGAAATACATGCTTTTATAACTTTTTTTTTGGTTAGATTTGTTAACTAAAAATGGAAGCTATAAATATTTTACTATGTACAACTGCAGCAAAGGTGGCAGCCTTGAAAAAAATCTCATTTCTTTCATCTGGGTTTGAACATATGCCAAAACATGTGAAAGAGCTGGAAGGACAGCTGCTGTACAGGGCTTCTAGTATGATTGTTCTGCTGGAGCAGAGTGTCTCTGATGTGGTGACCCCCTGGGACAGGTGCCCAGAGTGTGGGTGGGCTCCACACAGCCACCAGCGTGCTCTGTACGTGTGCGGTAACCCCAAAAGAGGGCACTCTCCTACCTTGTCCATTGCCTTGCAGAGTCCATCGTGCCTTACTACACTTTTTTCCTGTTCTTTCTTTTTAACAGTGTTGGAGGAAATGAAAACATTAGCACAGTCACGACACTACCAAGTAAGTGACTTCTTCTGTAAATTTGGTAAATATGTGGTGCTGTTTATTATTTGAATACCTGCTGTTATAAAAGGAGACAGGAGAAAAGGGTTAAAATTTGTATCATGACACAAGCAATCCCTTTGTATTTAATGTCCACTGCTGAGTAAAAGTTGCATAACAACCAGGCTGTAAAATGCTGTGCGTGGCTTAACTATGTATTTTGTAATTCCTAGGTTTTGGTTGTTTCAGTATTCTTCTGTCAGTTACAGTTCTGTCTAAAATGCGTTTGGGATAGAGGAAACAAACGTCTTAGCTCATAGCCTAAAGAAACTGCTTTGACTGTATGGGAAAGTTGTTTTAGGCAGGGGCAGAATCACATTGCAAGATCAGATTTTGCATGCTTTTTAAAGGTCAGGACATTTTAGATCTGAGGTGTTTGTAAGGCTGGTTTGTAACCTAAGATCTAGGAGGGAATCTGGGGTCTTCGGGGTTAATACATCTGGGGCCATCAAGCTAAAGGATTTGATTCCAGCCTGTCTGCAATTAGAGCATGATGGCATGAGGTTCTCCTGCCTGAGTATATGGTTACTCAGCCTCGCTTGCCAGGCAAAATGGCATTGCTAGCCAAGATGGTCATGTTAGGTCATGAGATGTCTGAATTCGTGAAATTCAGGGATCTTGAAGGCAGGGAAATGGTTGTATGGTGATGAATCTCCATGTTTATTATACTTAAAGGTTGATATTTTTGTTTTTTCGTAGCTGTCTCCTGAAGCTTGTTAATGGTCTTTTACTAAAGTCTAACCTTTATTGCCTCATTTGTTACCTGCTGCAGAAAGCAATGTTTCAGGGTGCTATCTCTTTCTGCAGATATTCTTCGTGAGTTCAACCCATCCTTGGTAGGGTATTCCATTGGCACTGGAACACAGAATTCAGACAATGCTGCGCTCAACCAAGCCGTGACCGGGGCTCGTGCAGAGTAAGAGGAAAACTTTTAATTTTAATAGGAATTTGATTTTTTTCCCATAAAATTCCTTGTGACTAAAAAAAGGCCCAAACCCTGGACTTTGGCAGGAGCACAGTAAGTCTAATAGGCTAAGATTTTTTTATCCTAACTATAGCATGAAGGCCAAGAAATGTGATGAGGACTTTGCAGTGTTTCTAATCTATGTCAAATAAATTAGCAACAAAAGCAATACTTTCTCTGACATTTTCAGCCAAGAAAGCCACAGCATTTTACTAGCATTACTCAGAAAGCTGTCCTGTTGTGAGTCAGACAAAAGGTATCTCCACTTTATAGGAGGTATATTCAAACCTCTTGTCATCAGGACCAAGAGTTCGTGTAGAGACTGCAAAAATCCAGCCAGAGCTGGGAATTAACTAGAGATCGCTATGCACCGTCTTCAGTGCAATTCGTATCCTACTTTTTTCCACTGGTAACACTTCTTATGAGACCTACTTCAGTGCCTTGAGGTCATATAATAACACTAGTATGAGCACAGACACTTCAGAGCTATGTCTGTTGATAACATCTGTCTGATGGTGGGGAGAGAAAAGTGCATTTTCTATACAGTTTGTAAAAGAGTAACTATGCAGCTTTTGCAAAGTAGCCCAATGCCTGTTGGTTGCTAATTATTTTCTCTTCTTTCTTTTTCCATCACTGTCTCAAAACATAGCCTTTGTTGGCTATATCATCTATTCCATTTAATGAAAATTGAACTTTGGGGTTTTGGGGTTTTTGATGTCCATTTGTCATCTTTCCTCTTTGCCTTGTTATCTATGCAGGATTCTTTCTTTAAATTTTTATTAATTTATTTTATGCTTTTATTTTTCTTTTATTTTTAGGGATGTTCCTGAACAGGTTAGGAAACTGGTGGACCGCATGAAGAATGATACTGTGAGTTCAACAGGTCATGGATATCTTTAGAATGAACTGACATGGCATCATTAGTTTCTAACAGACCAAGAGCAGATCTCAACAGTGAATGCCAAACTTTAAAGCTGTAGGTACAGCAGGGTACAGTGTAATGCTTCCCAGTGCAGAGTATGAGTCAGCACTAAATAATCTATAGCTTGGTCCTAAATTAATTTGTACCAGCATATGATAGTTACTATCAAACCCAGATAATTGTAACCTTTTCATCATTTTTACTGCAAGTGGCTGCAAAAGCAGTAACTTGCAGTAAAAAATGCAAAGTGGCTGCAAATGCAGTAAATTTTACTGCAAATGCAGCCACTTGCAGTAAAAGCGTTTTGCATTTTGCAGTAAAAGTGCTGCTGCTTCTGCTTCCAGCCTGTCACCCTGTAAGATAACAGAACCTTTTCTCTGTGAGGATTTTGCTGTGGTGCTATTAGTTATCTTGTAAGCAGGTGGTTTTTCCAGCAAAAATGATACATGCTAGGATGTTGAGGGCAAGACTTTCAAGTAGCAAATTGTGTGGAGTGAACATGTGAAGTGAGGAAGGGACTTGTTTTATATAAAAACAAATTAGTCCCTTCTTTCATCTAGTCTCATCAGCTGATTTTTGACTTACACATTTATTGTTAAGAATTATTTGATTAACGGTCAGTAAAATACACATTAGGTTGAGAACTGCTTGCATATTTCTCACCTCAGCTCGTGCTTTGAATGTTCACTATCTGTAATTTGACAAATGTGCTATGCAATCAGTGACCTGAGTTACATTATAATAGTTTGGCTTTCCAATTGTGCAGCTGGAAAGCAGCCAAAAAGCCTTCAAGATATCTGTGTGTTTAGTGTAAATACTCTGGTGCGTACATATTGGCAAAAATATTTGCAATACCTTTCTTCTTGGTTGACTTTCTTGTAAACAAGATTCCATCTGATGGATGCATCTGGAATGAGGAACAGCATTCATTAAAAGGAACAGCAACTAACAATGAAACCTCATGGTTCTTCAGTGGAGGACCCTTTATGGATGGTTTTCATTCAAAGCTTCTAAGCACTACTCTGCCAAATTTATTGGCTTGAGAATGTTAACAGAAATTAATGGAAATATCTTTTATTTAAGTAATAAATGTTTTTATATAACTAGTGAAGTTCCTTCTGACTAGAAAGCATGCTCATGTTAGAGGTCATACATCTTTGATTTAAGAGATCCTTTTTACCCCCACTTTATAAGAACACTTGTTGAGTGCAGGAGGAAGATTCTCCCTCTTTTTGGTTTTTTAACATTTTGAGCCCAAACTACTGAACAGCACATCATCCATGGCATGCTACTAAGCATATCTGAACCTTTCCTCAAAGCTAAGAAGGTATTTATTTATTGTAGCAGAATTACCTTGATTTAGCTATACCTTTGCAAAATCTTTGCAGAAACAAAAAGTGCTGTAATACTTTACCGTTATTGTTAGATAGAGTTAATATTGCCTCACTGTTCTTTGCAGTTTGTCTCACAGCAAGTCTGAAATATGTTGTCCACCAGGCTTTACCAGCAGGATGGCTGCATTATTTATCACACAGTAAAACACATACCATAATTTTTGCTATGAAGATATATTTCTAGGACTGCAGGAAGAGTCACTCTGCATGCACAAAATATTACTAAGAAAAGCGTACAGATAGATTTTGAGCAGTTGTTTACTGAAGCAAATAGTTTTCTACAATGCCATTGATATTGTAAATCTGGTTTAGATCATAGCAGTTTCTGCATCTTCAGTCATGACTACAAACTTGTTTTTGTTGTGGATGCCCAGGGAACGATAGCCATGTACTCTGAGGAATGGGAAATTTGTATTTAGTATGTTGCCGGTATCCCCCTCCTTTTCTTTTTTCAATTAAAAATTTCTGTTCCATCTCCTTCTCTGTGTAGAGAATTGATTTCCAGAACGATTGGAAGCTCATAACACTTTTCATAGGAGGAAATGACCTCTGCAAATTCTGCGAGAACCCAGTAAGTTCCCTGCAGCCTGCAGCATGAGCTGGGCCAGTCAGGCCACAGGGTCTTTGTGCTTTGCAGGGGTAAGCGGGAGGAGCTCGGTGGGTGAAGCCAAAATAGCGTAGGTCTTGATTGTGCAGCTCTGGAATGTAACTGTACTGAGACCTTCGGGTTGCTCAGCATAATGTTTTGATAATGTTAGAGATACCTTTAGAACACGAGTAAGTTACACAATTGTTGATACTTTGTTTTGCTGCTAACTCGGATAGCTCTTTGCTGCATTGTCACTTTACCTCCTGTAGATAAAATGCCAAGTGGTTTTACTCCTCTTTGCCTTGTCACACTCCTAAGTGTTACTTGGTGCTCTCTTAATATTTTCAGTGCTATGGGAACAGTTCTAACCACATCTCATGCTAATTCAATTATATGCAATGTAGTATATATTATATATATAGAATATACATACAGTATCTAGCCTTCAGTACACGTGATTGTAGCAGAGGTGAAAGGCTGTGACAGACTCCTCACCTAGTGATGAGGGTCACTTACCCACAGGCAGCTGAGCACAAACTTGTCATCCTTCCTGATTAACTTTGGATCAGGAAGAACAGCAAAGCAGCACAGTAAGATGGTTATGAAACAAGGAAGGAGCAAATTAACCATTCCCACCTTCTGCTGTCAACCCAAACACGAAGTGCCTGTTGACATGACTGGCGTGGGTGGTATGGAGAGAGCGTGTGTGCATCCAAGGGTCACGGTGATCTTCGTGTGGCACAAGTACAAATAGTGCCAACCACGGCACTCTGGTTGCTGGAGCTGTGACTTAGGAAATGAATAAGGGGTCTGAGCTGTCTGCTTCTATAGAGTAGGCAAGTGGGGCTCTCACTCAAGGAACTTCTGCTTGAAATTAAATGAGAGAGAAAAAAGGCTGAAAATGAGACAGGCATTTCTCGTTAGAAAGTTTGTTACTGTTGTAGTCCCACAAGTAAAAAATAGATGTTGGATTACATGGAACAATAAAATTAGAGTGTTTAAACCATTAAAATGGAACAAGGAAGTTTTGGCATTGAAAGACAGGTATATGAAATGATTTCGTTCCCAGCTAAACATGTAAGTTTTGCCAGTTATTGTTTGTGGCAGGCAAGGAGCATATGGAGGACATGTTCTAATATTCTGTACAGCAGAAATAAACTTACTTTTACACAAACTGTTCTCTCCCATAACTTTCTGGCCCCTGTTAATGAGTTGTTGCTGTGCTTTTATGACCAGCCCAAGCAAGCCTGGGAATTGAGGATGTTGTGGTCTCTGATAATACCCTGTGAATTTCCACCCTCACTGGTATCCAGTGGCTGCTAGATCTTTTCTTGCCAGTGAGATAGCTGTGATGGGAAGGAAGAAAAGAAGAGACATGACCATTTTGCCTGTGACTGTTACTTTTGACCCAAGAGTTAGAAACATAAAGACTACTGTGAGAGACTCCAACTAGTCATTCTTGTCCCTGCCTGAGTAAACTAATAGTAAAATTCAACCCTCTTGCTTTAATAGGTACACCTTTCTCCTGAAAACTACACCTACAATCTGCAAATAGCTTTGGACTTACTTCACAAAGAGGTAAATAAAACTTTTCTAGTATGTGGGAGCAGGGATTTTGTTCTGTTTGCAAAGCAGTCACTGATTATTGATTAAGAATTTATTTCCTTGCTTTCATCTACAAAGTACTACTGTAGAGGTGTTTGCTCACAGGAAAAATCTTTGTGGAAGGCAAAAAGGGCAGGAGAAGGTTTTATACCAAACGAATAAGGATGTTCTTAGTTCTAGCTGATGTGCTGTGGACAAATAATATCAAAAATATTGTAACAAAGTGGAACAAGTGTTATTAATTGACTAGAAAATGCTTTGCTCGTTCTTCAAACTGCAAATAAGTATATTTTTGTGGTCATTAAGAGAGAGATTCTGATATTCCACGTAAAGAATGATGAGAATACTTGAAGAGTTAGCAGATGTCTGGGTCTTGCTGAGACCTGTAAGAACTTGTTTGGACTCTTTTGAAGCCATCATTTTCAAGTGACCAGCTATCAAAATTTAGAATGGAACTAGGCAGTGCAGGCAAGGACTGTAATTTAGTATTGCTTGTGTGGAGAATTAATTATTGAGAAAGTACTTTGAACACCTCTGTTATAAATAATACACAATGCTTGAATCAGCATGCTGCTACCAAGGTCTGCTGTGGCTGTGTAGGGACAACACCAGCACTCTGTGTTCCAGGAGTTCGCTATGGATTTGTTCTCTTGGCAGGTTCCACGGGCTTATGTGAACCTGGTGACGTTGCTTTCCATAGCAAGGCTCCGGGAGCTGCATGCATCAAAAAACAATAGCTGCTCAAAACTGCTTATGAGGTTTGCAGATCGTTTATGCTACAGCTCTCATTGTTCACAGAAGGCTGCAACATCTCCTTGGGAAATTTTTTCTTAAAGGGAAAAGGGTCTAGTATTTCAGACTACCAAACATCTTTCTCTATGCATGTGCATCTACCTACATTTGATTTCAACACAGTATTTAGAATAAGCTGTCTCTGTTGCTGTCTCCGTATTTGAGCCCTGCTGTTATTGCTTCTTATGAAGGTGCCATTTTTGACTCCACACTTACCCTGCAAGTGAGTTCAAGCCAGAGCAGAGAAAGCTCGTCTGGGCACTCTTTGGTGAAAATACAGAACTCACTAAGACACAATGTTTTCTAGCTGTTTTTACAGATTTACTTTTCTGCACTTAAAACTCCCTCTTTGCTTCTGCAATTTTCAGTCTCTGTAACCTCATTGCTGATTATTAGTTTTATCTCTAATTAGTGTCTCAAGTAGATGTTTTGGATGCTTAATTTTGCCACCTGTTGCTTTATGGTTCAACAATCCTTTCCAGATCAGTGTTAGTCCACAACTTAGGTGGCAGGTCTGCACCCTGAGTGGACTTTCGGTGACTCAGATAGGGTCCAGCATTGCTTCTGAAGTCTCCTGGAGTTGCTTCTGGCAGGACTTGCTTGTTTTCAGAAAAGCAAGTCTCTGCTGAGTGTAGAATGCTGAATGTAGAAGCAAGTCTCTATTGAATGCTGTTAATGTAGGCAGCCATTGGTTTTACAGGAAGGACAGAGATGCAACCCTCTTGCTATGATCTGAGGGCTTCCCCGTGTGTCAGTGGAAAAATGGTTTTGAAACTCAGGGTGCTGGTGCTCCCAATAGCCAGTTATAGTTATTTAAAAAAAAATAATTATTTATTTTTAACAAAGGTTACTGGCTAGAGTACACAGGTATCTAAAGGCCGTAATCATTGGACAAGGATAGTTAACGAAACCTTTAAGATTAGATTATCTCATGATAGCTGTAACCTTTCCCCATCATTTCAGATGTCATGCTGAATTTAACATTTGCCTGTCTGGCAGCAAGCCAAGTTTACAGGGTGATAAGCAGACCCTGTGTGGGATAATAAATGCCATTCTACTGAGTAGAAGGAGAACCTGAAGGAGGATTTTGATCTTGAAAGTCTTCTCTTTTTTCTGAGAGTAGCAAAAACCTAAAGAGATGTGTCTACTAATGTTGCCTAACATATGTTTCTGAAACTTCTGAAAACATACTTTAGATTTGTATTGTTCTCATATAGATGTACTGTGGAAGTAAAGGCTTTTGTTAGTTGGCCTCCATTAAGACAAGTTTGGACATGGTAGGAATCTATGTATTTTACATGTATCAACTGCATCTCTGTAGGAGGTATTTCTCTAAGAGCTCAGGGATGCTTTACTGTGGTCACACAGTCAGGATTTTTGAAAGGAGTCCTTTTTTAATATGGATTTCTCAAGTAGTGATGGGGCATGCCCAGGAAGATGGAGCATCCCAAAAATATCCAACTGCTAGCAAGGTCAAAACCTCAGGGGAGGGATAAAGGTAGCCAACATGAGTTCACAGAATCTTAAACTGTCTCAGGTTAGAATGGCTCTCTAAGGATGGAAAATTCTGCATCAGTCCTGGTGATTGTTCTGGTGCTCTACCAGACTTGCTGTGAAATATACTATAAACCCTGACTCTCTCAGCTGATTAGAATGAATTTGTGGCAACTCCATCTTGAAGGATGCTTGCACAGTTCTGCTGAAGCAAACCATGTTGCACAAGTATATTTATGAACATTCTTTTGTGGTGGGTTGGCCCCAGGTGCCAGCCAAGGACTTCACACAGTTGCTTATTCACCCCACCCCAGCAACATGGGGAGAAAACAAGGTTTGTGAGCAAGAAAATTCACGAGTCAAAATAAGGACTGGGAAGCCACTTACCAAGTATCATTGCAGGCAAAACAGGCCTGATTTGGGGAAATTATTTGTATTTGTTGTCCATGAGCATAAACATTTGATTACTGATTCATGTATTGGGAAATGAACAAAGAAGTTGAACAGTTAAAGCACCTGTCCTCCCTCCTTCTCAGGTTCAACCTTTTTCCAAGCATCNCGCCACTCTTGTTACTGCCCCAGGGTACCCTCGGTCCCTTCAGTGAGGCATGGCTTGGGGTCTGGATCTGATATCTCTCTGCCACTCCTTCCTGCTCCCTATTGTCCTGTGCTCCAGCATGAGTCCTACAGTCATGTGCGTCCACAGGCTGTGGTCCCTTCCAGGAGTGGCTGTTCTGTCATGGAGCACCTCTTCCTTGTTCCTGCTGTTCTCCTCTCCCTCTCCCTCTCCCTCTCCCTCTCTGGTGTTTTCTGCCCTTTCTTAGGTAGCTTTTCACAGAGACACCACCAGCTTGGCTGAGAGGCTCAGCCATACCCTGTGGTTGGTTTGCTGGAGCAGTGTCCGGAACAGGCAGTCCTGGCCCCTCCTCACAGAGATCACTACTGCTGCTGAAACCTTGCCATGGGCACACAGTGTGGTTTTTGCTTGCATGGAAGCTTTTCCTCACTTGCTGTTCATTAATTTATTCCAAATAAATGTGTTTCTGCTCAAGAATTGGGGCTATGAAGAAACTCAGGGTGAGAGGTAATGCTCTCATTCAATGACTTTCAAAGAAATCCCTCTCAGAACTTTTAATCCTACAGCTTGTCAGCTGGGAAGCAAGGGGGGAAAAGGAAGAGCAAATATCAGTGCCATGTTCTTATCCCACAGGATCCTGTGCCCTTGTGTCATAAGCCCTAAGGACAATTCCAATGAGTTAAAGAAGTTGATCTACTTTAACAGAAGGTATCAGGTAAGGCACATTGCATTTGTTAGAAGTTTAATGTCATCCTTATGTTGCTCAAGGGACCACAGGTGGGCTAATTTGAAAGTGGGGCACAGTTTCCACTCATTCTAATGATGTATTTGTAGTTGTGATTAAAAAAAGTAGGATCAGGATCTTTACAATTCTGTTTCACTAAACCAACAAAACAGATGAGAAGAATAATTGTTACAGAGCCATAGAAAATAGAGTATGTCAGAGAGCCAGCAGTTTTTTAATCACTTATATTATTGAAAATCAGGTTAAGTCAAACAACATGGTAACTCAGGAACAATTTTTTCAAGCACAGCATATCACCCAAATCAAACCACTTTGGTGGTTCTGGAAGGACATCCTTTTGACAGAAAACCTAATCCCTGAGCAGGCTGCTGGCCCTTGTCAGTCAGGCAGCCATCCCCAGGCTGCCCCTCTGCAAAGAAGCCCAGGAGGAGTGTCTCAAAAAGGTGGCTGCATTTGCTGCCTGGCACAAGCTGAAAACCATGGACATGTTTGAGGGGAGGGAGAGGCAACCCCTGGGTGAGGTCTAAATGGATGGAACAGCTTGATGAGCTGAACGCAGAAGAAGGAACTCTGACAGCTTTTCTTTGACTCTTTAGGAGAGAACCCGCCAGTTAGTGGAGAGTGGAAGGTATGACACGAAGGATGATTTCACAGTGGTTATGCAGCCATTTATGACTTATATGGAAATGCCAAAAACACAGGTAAAACTAACAAGAAAACCACACCTACATTAAATCCTGGTGCAATGCCACTGGCTTGTCAAATTTGTTTTAGCTGTAAATGTAGCTAGCAGTTTCCTGACATAGTAATTAATTATTATATTTAGTTACCAACCAGAATTGCATAAAATGTTTATGGAATATGAGATACTGGGCAACAGGAATTGATTGATACAGAATTGATACAGACCTTGATTTGGGGCACTGCAACTGGGCAGCTGTCAAGTAGATATTTTAGTTCAAAGTCTTCATCAGGAAGTATTTGCTCTACATTCCCTATACATCAAGTGCTTTATAGTACTTTGGTAAATCACCGTTGGTATGAAAACCCATATGCTTCAAAGCACTGTAATGTGTAAACCTCAAGGGAAATAAGGACCACAATTGATATCTGTGCCCAGGTATTCTGTACTCAGGGTCACATTAAGTACAGATAAGGGTTTGTATTCCTTATTGCTTTGGAAATAGTATATTAAAGAGTTCTAAAACGTTTCTTAGTTCTGAGTTACTAACTTTCCCTGACCTGGTTTAATTCTGTTTGCCTCAGAGACCTTTGCAGACACTTTGTTTAAAAGTCAGCTGGGTTATTCACTGGAAGAGGGAAGACAGAATGCACAGCTTGTTGCATATTTGCTGCCCCTGTGACAGCACTTTCTTGTTTTCTAGGAGGGGTGGCCGGATGCTTCATATTTTGCCCCAGATTGTTTCCACTTCAGCCAAAAGGCTCATTCCCAAGCTGCACGTGCTTTGTGGAACAACATGGTAAGATTTTTAAAGGTTGCGTTGATCTCTCCTTTTTCACTTCATCCTGCCCTTGGCAGCAAACCCACCCCCTCCGCCCCTGAGATCTACTAGGTAGACATATATCTTCTGAATTGTGTTTACAGAGGAAAAGAGTGATCATATGAAGAAAGATCACCTGAATTGTTAAGCCAGTCATATCAAACCAGTAAATTTTGGGTTTTGTTAAAACTGGGTGTGTTAAGGCTGCGTCTCTCAGGAAGATGATGCCTGCCAGGCACATTGATCAGCAGGCCACATTCCAGGTGTATGGGAATTAGCCTCTTCGGCACACTAAGAAACAGTGCATGGGGGCAGCTGCCTGCATTGGTGCAGTGCCCTGCAGTTGTCTTGCTGTGCTGCAGAGGTGGTTTCCAGTGACTGGCAACACACCATCACCCATTGCTCTCTGGTCCTCATCTGCTTTTCCTCTGTGCATCCCCTTTCCCCCCCAGCTGGAGCCTGTAGGAAAGAAGACAGATAGTCAGAACATGGATGAGGAGATTGTCCTCCAATGTCCATCTGAGGTAAGTTACAAGGATGTCTGTGTTTATGTGGAGGTGCTGGGAGTGGCTGGGCATCTGTGTGAGCCTTTACCCAGTGCCTGGAGCTCTGTGTCTATGAGGGTGGTCTGCTCCTCCCCTCACAGTTTGTGCCAGTCACCAAGAGCAGCATGAGCGCTCACCCAGGAGCGATGGATGACAAGCAGGACACATATCACATATCATGATCACATATCATGGCTGGCCAAAACACAGGGGAAGGGTATTTGGCCTACCTAACCAAGATCATCAAGTATCCATACTGGATGGCAGAGCTTCAGTGGGGGGAAACAGAGCAATGATGGTACCAGTCAGCATAGCTCTGCAGGAGTCATGGGGAGTACCTTGCACTGGGGCCACAAGCTTCTTGTGAGCCACACACAGTAGAGTCCTGATGGTATTCTCTGATTTCTGTTATAAAAATATAACCTAGATTTACACTGTTTTTACACAGATTTTAAAAAGACCTTTTACTTATTTATTTGTTTGATTGTTTTTAATCCCTGGGTTTTATTTGCATCATGCTGCTAATCATCTACAGACATCTGAGAACTGAAGTTTGGGGAATGGAGATCTCCATGTGTTCCTCTGATGTTTTGCATTGATTCAGATTGCCTTGTTTTGTAGGCTGAACCGTTCCTGAGGACATACAAGAACAGTAATTACACATACCCTAACCAAACTCCAGTAAGTGTCAACATCACCATCCCACTGTTAATCTGCCGCATCTGTTCCTGGATGGTAACCAAAAGAGTTATGTTCTACAGCACAGGGGAAATCAGTCTTTGGCCAAAGGGGCTTGGGAGGCTGAGTGCATGGCACACAGCAGGGAAATACTCTCTGAGTTAGACAAAATGCATCAGAAAACATTTGTAAGAACATGTGCTCAAACAGCACTGTTATCAGTACAGGGTGCTTCACTCTTCTGAGCAATAGTGAATTGAGCAACCGAGACATGTCTAGTTAATTACATGCTAAAGAGGCTCCAGTTTATCCACCTGGCCTCTGCTGGGAAGATCCTAGTTACTACTGACTGTATTTGCTAGCCAAATGCTGTTCAGCTTTCTTTTTTTCTTTAGAATTATGGAAGCCAGCTGCTATGTGAAGACAGGTCTCCATCCTCCCCTCCTGCAACTTCAGGTAGTCTTGCCTGTTTTATGTTAAGAGGTTGAATTACCTTCAGCTGTCCTTCAAGATGAATGTTAATTTTTTGCTGAAATGGTTGCTGGACTGTGAAAAACATTGCTCAGAAAGGATGTCTCGTTTTTGAGCAGATGCTTAACAGATACAATGCCACACTGTCACGCAAGGTAGCATTCTGACTAAGTGTCTTCACTGAACTCGTTGCCAGTGGAGAACTTCAAAATAACTTGTGATAAAATCCAAATCTGAGTGCTGACATATCTTATAAGCTATTCCACCTAAATGTCATGGAAAGAAACTGCAAATACATCTTAATTCATGGTAGTCTGGAATTTAGCAGTATTCAGTTTTCCAAATAACTTCATATTGTCTTTTCCTTAGTCTTTTTAAGTCTTTAATGTGCTGTTCCTGCTTTGTGTAATTCTGCATTGTTTTACCTTCACTTTGGTGTTGGATATTGTTTGCCACTTACTGTTATTTGCTCCTTGCTCTTCTGTCTTTTCGGTAGCCATGTTAACCATTGAAATATTGAATAATATGTGTGTGTTGGTGCTACAATCACAGGAGATGAGCTGGAAAGAACTTCTGATTTGTCACCTGGGTATTGCAAAAACAATGTGACAGAGCATCACAATGCACAATGGCATTGTGTTAATGTGACAATTTCACCTACACAGTAGAGAAAAAAATAGCTATTTCCTAACCAGGCTCAACTGTATCTCTTTCCTTTGCAGTGCATTCCCTAAAGCCAGCTGATGTGAAAATTGTAGCAGCCCTTGGGGATTCTTTGACGGTAAGAGTGTGGTGTTTTTACTGTTCTCTTGGTAAAACTACAAACATATGCCCGCTCCAGTGGAAGGGAAATAGCTCTTGTACCCAGAAGCAAAGATGTGTTCATTCATGAGTGATAACAGATCTAGCAGCTAGATTAAGTAAGAAGGTGTCAGTCTTCCGGCACTCCATTCCCCCCACGCATGTATTCACACGCTTTTGAACTCAGGCAAAAACACAGGCAAATCCTTTAAAGAGGTACCTAGGTAGTTTGCTGAATTGGAGGCAGAAGAGATCAGATGCTGTTGAAATGAATGGGACATAGCACAAGGCTTAGGTTACTGTGCTTTTCAAAGTTTTTTTTCTGCATAGGAGTGGACTGATGAGCCTATTCGTCAGCCTTGGTTCTTTTAGGAGCAGAATGCAACTAAGTGGAGTTGGATAATAGCATTTTAATCATTCTAGCATTAATGAGATAAGGAAGTATGAGGTGAGAGCCTTCTGACTCTGAATGCGTTTCAGAAGATATTCAGTCATTTTATTGTGCCTTTTTAAACTGATTTCTTGATCACAATACAGTTCTTACTGCTGCTGATTATCTTTGGTAGTCAAGAAGAAATATATTTCAAAATCCAGACATCCTATATTCCAGTTACGCCTTTCTGCCTTATGTTTTCATACTGGTCAAAGATTGAAATTTTACAGCCAGGTCAAAGGAAACACTGGACAGAAAGATGTAATTGGAACATAGGTTTATCTGAACCTTAGATTCAGAGATTTAACATAGGTTAATCTGAACCTTAACAACAAACACATTGTGTGTACAAACCACGAGGCCTTTACAACTCTCTGGCAGACATGTTGCTACAACTCCTACACACAGGAGGCTACTGAAATAAATAGAAGCATTTTGATGTAAACCTGCAGTATTAACAAATTAAAGGTATTCTGTATATGGTTGTGGTTCCAGTATTGTAATATCTAGGACTCTGCAGGTGTTTCTGCTTCTAAGTATAGTCGTTAGGAGCTGGGAATAAAATCTGCTTTCATAGAACATGCAGTGGTGTATTGCTGTCTCAGAGCTGCACTTGGCCTATGCATAGTTATTCTGAACACCAATCTTCTGTTATTTCAATAAAGTTTATACACAGAAGAAAATGTAGTATTGTGGTTTAATCTAAGGTAGCAGCAAATAGGCTGCCTGGTCTTGTACTGTACTGAAGTACTACCTGCACCTCGATTTAGAATGAAATTATACTATCACAGCTGTCAGGAACTCTGCTTCTGAATTCTGGAGGTGTTTTAGGAGGGGGGTAGTTGCCAACTTGCCTCTTTCTTCAGGGTAAGTGTAGAGAGTTTTTCCTCCTTGCTCCAGTTCTGCTGTAAGTCTTTCAATTTAGCACAATGCTTTTCGAGCTGGTATATATGAATTATGGTGCTTCTTTCTGATACATACTTATTTTCCCTGCTGAGTTCAATGTAGTGTTTCATATCATTAGCCAGAAAGTTTTGTGTGTTTGATTGAGATGTTTTCATCACTGTTGAGTAATGCAACCATAAAAGAGTTATTTAGCTCATCTAGACCCACATCTTTGTTCCACAGCTCAATTATACATTTTGTGTGTCATGTATACAATACAGTGCTTGTAAATAATTATGAAAGGTGTTGTTGTGTTCTTCAGGAGAAAGGTTTGGGGAAAGCCAGATGCCTTTGAAAGCTTTGGAAGATATCCACTCAATTAAAAAGTAAATAAAACAACGATGTAATTCTATTTAGATTAGTAAATTGTATTTGTTTATGTATTTGTATTACAAGTTACTATTGCATTAATAATTGTGCTTTAATTTAATTTGGTTAATGAAAAATAATATCCAGGCTGGTTCAGGAATTGCCTCAGATACCCTCCAGGATGTGACCACTCAGTACCGGGGACTGTCTTGGAGGTAAGTCTTCAGCCAAGGTGATGAAGAGATGTGGTTTGGGTTTTTCAGCTGTCAGAAAGTTGAAAAAAGGGAGACTTCTCAGGCTAGCATTTCTTGAAAGTATATCAAGGTCCAGTCATATGGGTAGCTTGACAGAAAGCATTTTGAGCAGTGGATTTTAAGCAAGCTTTTTGATCTCTCTCATGCTTTCATTTTTGGCTGCCAGCAAGAGTTTGTATTTTTATGTTGGGGTATCAGGTTGGAAATCTACAAAACAAGTCAGAACTGGTTGGTTTTAGGACTTCTTCTCAAAGTTTTCTATTTCTGAACTTTTTGTAGTGTCATGGAAAGTAGTTTGTTTGGCCAGAGAACTTTTGCCAAATATAGCAACACACAGACATTAAAGACTAAATTGTTTTGCTGTTGTGATGTAGCTCTGTTGATATTGACTGAAGCAGTTCTGTGCTGTGCTAATACCTCTGTGTAAGCTGGAATGTGGCCTCAGAATGTCCTGTCAACACAAAAGCTGGAAAAATACGTCTCTGTGCAGAAAGCAGGAGGAGTGAGGAGCTACTGCTGAAGTTCTCTTGTCACTCAAGGGCTGTCTCTGTTTCATGTTGCCTTAGACGGGCTTCATGAGGCTGGAATGGGCCTCAAAATTGACCTTCTAATCTGCAGTACTTAAGGCTTGATCATTTGAGTATGAAGCTATGTCAGGCATTTTTCTGCCACTTGATAAATGATTGACTATACCCCTGTACATCTGCAAGAGCATTAAATCTTTCCGCAAGCATCTTCCCCCCTGAAACCTCACCTGTTCTTCCCAACAGCATTTCCATTTCAGTCCTCTCCATGGATTCTGATAGAATGATAGTTACCAAATAATAACCCTTTGCTTTTCCCCATGATGTGTGGCAGGTTTTTACTTTGTTTATTATCTGTGTCCAGATAAGAGATGACAAGAGATGAGTGACTGGGATTTTAATTTCTCATTTTAGTATTGGAGGAGATGAGTCATTGGAGAATGTGACAACTCTACCTAGTAAGTAAATACTTTGCTAGATATAAATGGCAAGACTGAGGAGATGCAGTGGACTCATTTTTGATAGATTTATAGACAGCTTTTAAGTATCTCAAAGCTGCTTTAGTGTAATTAGCAAGAACTACCTTTAAAAGAAACAGTATCCTACAATTAAAAAATAAAAAGTTGCCTTCATCAGTGAGGCTGAGAACAGATAGAAATTTCCTTACTTTTTTTCTCTCTCCCGTTTCAACTCTTTGGTATTATTTGAATTTCTAAATAACCTTGCTATGTCAGTGCTCATGATGTACTTAACATTTGCTTTTAATAAATATTCCATCACAATTTTTCCAAAAGAAATGTTTGCACAGAGTAGGCCTCTTTGGTAAATAAAGCTGCCTACTCATACATGTAACCTGAAGGGAATAATTTTAACTTTCTCTTCACTGAAACCTGCAACTTTACATAGCTCAGTCTGTTGTTAATTTAAAACCACTTGAGTTTCAGTTTGGGCCAGCTGTAATAGTAGACTTCCATTCAAAGAGGGCCAGTAAACTGTTCTTTTGTGTGTTCACCATTATTTTAAGCAGTATGTAACAGGAATATAACTAGAATACACAATTAATTGATTCATTGAGTCCTATTGCATTTGATAAAGCCCTCATTAAAATGTGGGTAAACTCAGTCTTTGAGAATGAAGTTGATTTTATAGTTTACAGTGTGGCCATGTTCACTCTTAGCTGTAAGTTACTCTGTCAGCTTCTTTTTGGAAACTGCTATGGAGAACATGGTGGAAACTTTTCAGAGCCATGCATCTGAGTCTTTGTTCTTCACATTTGTCAGCAGCATGAGATTTTGCACAGCAGTGAAGCAGACCCAGGTGCTGTAGCTGAAAACCAGCTCTGGCTGGGCTGAAGGGCCCTTTACGCTCAAAGTCAACATCGTATGACTGAAAATTTTTAGTCTTTAACCTCTACAATATGACTGAGAACTGCACACAATAGTCCTCAATTCTGCTCATCTTATGTGCTGGTGCCAGTGCAGGGCACTGCAAGCACATTGCTGTCTGAGTCACTGCAGCTGGTGACCCCTCTCCCCCTGCTTGGTGAATCCATCTAGTTGACTGGCAGTGGCAGCAGCTGTGCTGTCAGAGAGCAAAACTGTGGCAGTGCTAGTGTTCTAATCCCTGTAGGCAGGGAGCAGCTGGAGTCTTTTTGCCTTCATTGCCGCCTTTGTTTTTCAGACATCTTTCGCGAGTTCAATGTTACAATCGTGGGCTACTCAACTGGTACTGGAAGTGAGAACGATTCCAATGCATTCCTTAACCAGGCAGTTCCTGGAGCACAGGCTGAGTATGTAGCTTTTTGTTTTACATTTGTAGGTGATGGATGCTTCATCTAATTGCCTTTCAGCTGTCTCATGTGCTGTCACAACTTGCTCTGAAGAACAAGCAGAACCAGTTGAGTTAGAGTGGAAATTGGCTCAAAACGTGTTAAACGTATGGGTTTGTTTCATAGCTGAACTTTCAAATGAAACACACAGTCCTCATTATGAAATCCACAAACAAGAAACTGGCAGAAACAGTTTGGAGGTTTCTACTCTTCCAGTTCAACATTTATTCATTTATCTATTTATTGGTCAATAAAACTCTGAGAATGTGAATGTTTTTAGAAATTGACCATGTAATGAATTGATAAACAATGAGTAAAACAGGATGAAATGCTATGTAATTCTGGCCTTGGGTTTCTGGATAAGCAAGCAATAGAGAGATGAGGACAAAACCAGTCTGGAATATTAAGAGAAGGGAATTACTAGTGGTCATACATGGGTTTTGGTGCATTGCAGACCTGATGCAGTTGGAGCCAGTTCTGCCAACATGATAGGGATTATAATGTCTTGCAGTCACCTGAATTTGGCTCTTTGCTTTCAGTCACACCTGGGAAGCTGCATGAGTTGAGCTTTGCTATATTGCTTATCCTAGAAATCCCTGGATATTTATTCAAAGTCACTGCTGTTTAATTAGCAAAACAGATGGCTGCTTGAATTCAGTCATAGTTTGGGCACAGAATCTGGCAAACCATGCCTGGATTTGACATTGTGAATTGCTGTTACCCAGACCTTTGTTTGTTTGTATGGAGAAAAATTCATCTTGCTTCCCAAAGGAGTCTTGGAAGTGAAGTTCAGAAGCCAAGAGAGGTGTTTGAGTTTGCTGTATCTAAGCAAAGATTATTAGGATTTATCAAGCTTTTTGTTGCCCTCCTGTAGGCCTTGTGTAACTTCTGACTCATTCTGGTAATCTCAGTAAATACTTGGATTTCCTGACAAAAATAGGGTGCTAGGTCCCCTGCTATATCTTACAGCCCCCACAGAACTGAAAGAAGACATTTTTTAACCAGAGGGTGACCGAATGTAACTGTGTTTCAGTGAAATGTGCATCAGCCATCAATGAGAATTTATTAACATACTGTATGCAGCATATATCCTGATTACCTCCAGCTTTTGCTTGTTGCATGAAAGAATGAGACAGGTGCCTTGTCGAGTTTTTTTTGTTTTTATGGGTTTTGGGTCTCAGAGAGACATGAGCAGTAGTAGATTGCTGTAAAGTTATTTATTGTGTGAATACATCAATGAGAAGGCAAGAGTTCAAAATGCTTAAGTCCGTACTTTAATTTTTCAGCTGTGTCTTGAGCAGTAGTTCCTGCAGGCTCTTCTGGGACAGAGTCCTAGGCAGACAACAGGAGTTCTTGCAGCCTTTTTGCTTCTTTTCTCCTCTTCTTCTTCTGGGGTGTGTGTGTGTGTGTGTNTATTTCTACTTACTTAACTTTAACTTACTTAAAACTAAAACTTACATTCCTACTTTATGTTTGTGTGGCTTAATATATTTTAATTTCTTTAAAGGCTTTAATTCAATCCCTGCATTCTTTTCTCTCTCTGAGGGCCCCAGAGAGGTCCCTGTTTCTAGCACTCCAACAGTGGCTGTCATGTATTCTTTATCAGCTAAATCCTAAAAAAGGCTTTTTGGTTTGTTGGGAGGACTTGAAGCAGGTTACACAGCCTTTAAGTCACCATTATGACTTAAGGCAGCTTGTATCAGCAACTGAGGCATTGCTATTAAATGGCTATTTGTTAGCTGTTTGAAATGAGTTGATGGATGCTAGTCTAATGAAAATTGCCTACTTCATCTATACCAGTTAGTTTTCTCTCTTCCCCTGCAAGTGACTGGACTGGATAAACGTGATGAAATTGAGCTATCTTTGTTTCATAACCATGTTTTGTAAACATTCAGCAAGGAGACGCAGACAAAAATCAGGCCAGATTTCTGCTTGTCTTCTGTTGTTTCTCTGTCTCATAACTCTCTGCAGAAAGTTGTGCAAAAGTAAAGTCCTGTAAAATACTGTCCCTGAGCTCTGAGATACTTCTTCTGGGGTGCAGTTCTATAATGTTTTGGCTCTTGATGTACCTGAGAAGATGAATTCATCCTAGTCGAGTACTGAAATGTATTGCAACACAAGGAAACGTTTCTCCTGCTTTGGGTACTTGACCCTGGAATGATGAGCAATCCAGCATTTATTCTTCATCAGCCAAAACCGTCCATTTTCTAGTGATTCAGACAAAATGAGGTAAAAAAATGTGACAGGGCAAAAAAGTCCACCAGCTAATACCAGCTAATGCTGGTATTTAAGAATTGTTACCTGGCCTGTCTTGCTTTATGGTGCTTATCTGGAAAGTGTGTTCCAGAGGTGCTGGGACATTTTCTGAAATCAGGTAATTTTGCAGCCTTGCCAGCTTATAGAAACCAGGTGTAAGGGTTTCTTAAAATGAAATTCATGGCTGCTTTGAAGAATCCATGAATCCATGGCTCTTTGTTGAACTAGATGAAAATGTAGTAATGTGTGTCTCATCCAGCAAAACGTTACTAAGCCTACCTGCATTCATTGCCAAAGTGCTTAGGTACATGATAGAGTTAAGGATAGATCTGAATAATGTTGCTGAAGAAGAGCCTGGCTGAGGTCTCTGATTTCATCTGGAAGAAAATAAAGCAGGTTAAGAATTTAAGAGTGAGAGGAGAAAACAGGTGACAAGTATTGTGAATATCTGTATTTCCCATTAGCAAACTCTTTCCATTGGTCAAGATCTAAATTTGGTTGAAACTGCAGTTCAAGGATGGATGATTGCTGGCACTACTTCATTCAAGATGTTACTGGATCTTGCTGACTGCATTGACTCAGGATGCATCAGCACCTCACTGTCTGTATGAGAAATCAAATATGTTGTGGACTGTCAGATCAATAAGTGGTGTTTTCCTCTGTGTCAATACTGAAGACAGTATCCTAGCATAGGGTTTTCCACAGTAAGACCAGAAGAAAATTGCGATCACTTGCAGCTTATGAAAGCTTTGGGATATAAATAAGTAGGTTATGACATTGGACAAGGGTAATGGTGATAAGAGCTACTACACGCACACAGTGTCTGTGTCACAAGTAGATGTATGACAGGACTCATTCCTCAGTAGATGCTCCTATGCCAGTGTTAGATCAGTATTCAG
>WAAG01059237.1:3532-30416 GCA_013390105.1 Tichodroma muraria | reverse complement strand
GTGAGGTTCCTCAGCCAATTGTCTCTCTTAGAGAGTATGTTGGGGGGAAAACTTGCTCCTTAGAAAGTGGCATCTTGTTTTCAAGAAATGCCACTCTCTATGTTCTTAAGGATGTATATTTAGTCAATTGTATCTAATGTTAGTCATTAAAGGGGCATCTGCTTTTCTTCTTGTCTCATCAAGACAAGAAGGAAAGTCTTAACCATTAACTCAACATCAGCCTGAGAATGTGCAGCTGGAGCAGGATTATTCTCTCAGGGTCTGGCCTTGCAGTCACTCAAACTCACAAAAGTTTTGCTATTGACTTTGAAGGATGCAGACATTTGAAAAATAATCTTTGTGAAATGATGTTGGTGGCTTAAGAGACAGTGGCACTTATTGGTCCTTCCAGTTCTTGCAGAATTGCACGTTTATGTAGTTTTTGTTTACAGTCAGTGCAAAATTTGAAGGCTGATGGATGGTTTTTAGCTGGGAAGTTGGTCAGAATTTTTAAAGGAAAATATTATCTATTGATAGGATTTACTGCAAACCAAAGAAAAGTGGTTTCAGATCAGCTCAAGCAAGACTTTAATCTTCCAGTCTCGGCCTGAATTTAATATGTAGCTTTTGCAATTTGAAAATAGTATTCACTAGGAGCTAGACTGTGATTTTTAGTTTTCTTTTATATAGGTGAGAACTTACTTGCCCAGGAAGGCTCAGAATCTATAGATACTATTTATTCTGGACTAACACCAGAAAGAGTAGGAGTTTCACGTTGGCTTGGTAATCAATGCCTATCTTGTAACTTGTTCTTCTCTGCTTTAGGAAGCATATCTTTCCTTACAAAGAACTGAAACATTGTATTTCTCTGAAACTTCTGAGTGTAATGTAAAAGAATATACTCAACTTTGATTCCTGAAGTTTTGTACAGTTTTCATCCCACCACAAGCTTACAGACCCTGTGTAAAATACAGGCCTTTCTATATTTAGCAAACTCTCTTCTTATTCTATTAGTGTGGATTGTGACTCTTCACTCAAAGTACTGCAATGGATACTATAATGTCTCTTTCCCTGTGTTTCCTTTTGATTTTAATATTGTTCCTGTCCTTTATGTTTGGTATGTATATACGTTTTTGTAATCCTTGTCTTGAAGGAACCCCTTTTGTATTCCATTCCTGAGTTTGGTTTACTGTTAAATGCTGTTGCCAGTGATGATGATACCATTTCTGGGAAAAGAAGAGGGATGGATGCTCCTCATTCATTAAGGAAGAAATAAAAAGAGGTCTTTGGTCAATGTTGACTCTATGGATAAACTGCATAGATTTTGTTTTGAGGTGATTTTGCGTCACTTAAGACTGATCAACACAGCTGATCAGACTAAGGAACTTTTCTAAATCTAAGTTTATAACATCATGAGGGAGCTGGTGGCTCTCCTGTTGTTCTGGACTTATTGCTCCTTCAGTGCAGGGCTGGTTTGAAGGCAGGAACTCGTGGTCATAGGAAGCCTTGAAAATACTTGTTTTCATGTGTTCGAAGAAGCTGCTCTAGGAGATTTTTGGAGTGCTTTAGCAAAGAAGGAAAAAGAGAATCATGTGGTGTATATTTGATGTATACTTGCATTCTGGATTTCTGTAATTAATGTTTTCAAGTCTCTCTGTGCAACTAAGAGAACAAAAAGCATGTAGAGAAAACATCAAAACCGAGTCTCATGTAATCACAGGAGGTTAAAAGATGGGATTATAAGATAAATGTTGAAAGATCAGTGATTTATTGTTGCATTTACAGAAGCTGGTAACTCTATTAGCATGGTTTTGATTTCTTGTTGTCCTAGTGTAGTTTTTAGGCGATCAATGAGTAAAAATAACTAATATAATAAGATAATTTTGGGTGATTTTTTTTAGACACAGTCGCTGCCTTTGAAAGTAAGCTGTGTTGAAGTGCAGAGCTCGTTGCAGAATGTCACTGTGAGGTTTTGTGGCTCAGAATCTGGGGGTTGTAGGAAGCTGTCTCTGAATTCCCCGTGCCTGGGACTTGGCTCTGTGTGACGGCAGAGGGTGCTGGTGCCATCCCTGAGCAGCGCAGGGGGAGGATTTCAGTGTGTGTTTGTATGTGCGCTGTCAGTGAGAGGAAAGCACTGAACACCAGCCTTCTCATGGAGAAGTTTGGATAGAGAGGACCCCCTTAATGTATTATGTTATGCCATCTTAAGAGCTGCTGTCTAAAATAAAAGATGTTATTTGTTTTGAGGTATTACAGTAGAAATTCTCGGCTCAGAAAAGCTGCAGTTCCTGAGTGTGTGCCACCTGCTTTCCTAAGTGCTTTTCAGATCAATACAGGAAAGATATTAGCCTGTGAGGGTACTCTGTCCTTTAGAACTGTTCCTGGAAGAGATCTGAAGGATACAGGTAATGAGAGATGTGATTAACAGCCTAATAAAAAAGGCAAACCTTTCTCTTTGTCTTTTCCTCCAGTGTTTGTTAGCCTACCTATAATTTTGTTAGAGATTGATCCTGGTTATAAGATTTGACAAATTTGTCACTTCAGTAATCACCAAAATGTTAATAATGATGATGTGGAACCTCTTGGGGAATCTGAGCATCTATTTAAGATTCTCACATTGATTTGCTTGCTATAATATATAACTCTGTCTTCTCTATGTTGTCAGGAAATACTGCACCCAAAGTATAAATATTTGTTACAGGCTACAGCCTGGGATAATTCTTGGCGCTGAGGTTCACTGAAATCTCTGTTTCTCATTGAAAATGGATCTTTATGTCTTTTATGGAAACAGGCAGGTGAAATAAACTGTAAATTCTGGATTTGGAACACAAACCCATGCATCTGCCCAGAACAAAAAGGTTACTCAGGTATTTCCAGCTAGATAGTTGAAGGGGCATGGCTCGATGATGAGTGAAAGTTCAGCTTGAGAAATGAAAGGCTTAGAGTGGGAGGCTGCAATTCACAATCCTCTTCCATAGTGGGATGGATCTAAGCCCAAAGAAGGGCACTGAAAGGTATCTTTAAATAGTGGCTTTTCCTGCATTTTTCTCTGCACATAAGGGATACCAGACGTCGTTGCTTTGAACCACATTAAGTAGGTGAGCACCATGACTGCCCTGAAAATCAAAACCTGTAGTGAACTGCTGGTCAAGTCCGCAGCAGTGCAGCACTTTAAATGGAATTGCTGTATGAATCTGTGCATTAAAAATGCAACTTTTCAGGGGTGAGCTAAGCCAAAGTTTAGCAGCTTCCTCTGACTTGAGGGGCAGATTATTGACTATGGAAAATGTGAGATGCTATTTTTATTCTCATTGTGCTAGAAGTGATTTAAAAAGAAGCTATTTTAATAGCTGTTTATTTTTTAGAGGCAGTTCAAAGAAGAAAAATCTAGAGGCAGATTATTTAAACAGGATTATTAACTGTGAAGTCTTGGACTGATCTGTAAGCCAAGTTAGTCACTAAACAAGAAGCACGTATGGAAATGGGTGAAGTGTGGAGTATTTAATTTATATAATTTTGTATGATGTAGAAATAGAAAGACAGAGGAAGAGATTGGTTGGCATAAATAACCTACACGGAAAAAGTTGTTTGGTACCTGGAAGCCTCGTTCCAGCCTTTCTTCTCTCTGCCTCAGAATATATCACTTCCCTCTCTAAGCATTCTTACTTTTCATTTGGGGGATCAAACCCAGTTTTTACTGAACTTGCTTTGTAGTCAGTCCTATTTTACAGAATTTGGATGAAAAGCTGACAAATGCAAGATCACACACCTGCCAATTATGGCAACCCTTGTTCGAAGTTCACCCTAATCTACATGGTTGAGCTAATACTTCATTGCATTTTCCCTATTTTACCATTCTGACTCCAAATTAGTTTTGAATTACAGGTATTTTTCCAACACAGAAGGGTGGGATTAACTGCTTTAAAATTGGAGCCTTTCCACATTACTTAGGTATATGTTTCTGTGGCACTGAGGTAACCTCTTCCAAGTTACACAATAAGTTCACTGTAGCAACTGCAGCAGTGTATGGGAAAAGGTCGAAGTCCTGAGGCTGTGTTGTGTTTCCATAGAGTTTAAATTCCATGCAGCAGCCTCTCCTAATGGTGTCACTGGCAGCACTGAGAGCTGACAAAGCAGGAGGGGATGTGGCTGGCTGGCTCCTTGGTGACACAGGCTGTGCCAAATGTCTGTGTCACAGGTGACGTGGGCAAAGGGGGTAAAGTGACAGTCACCGAGCAGCAGTGCAGGGGTGACTTGCACCCCAAAGGTGCAAATTTACCAGTTGTGCCTGTGGGATGAAATAACTTCACTGGACTTTGTGAGCTGTATAAATATGTTTTATTCATGCAGGAGTAAATAAAGTGACATTTTTGTCGCAGCTAGATGTACAAATTAGGATATATCTACATTAAACTAGAGCTGTGTTTTAAACACAAGAGGGATTTGCTCAGTTTGGACCCTGAGTCATATGTATTTCAAAGAGGAGGAATAAATGCATGTTTTAGTACAGCATTTTATTCGTAAAGGGAGTTCTGCCCAAAGATGAGTGACCTCATCTGTAGTTGCATGAAAAGAACAGAGCCTCATTTTGTGGGGGGTTTTCTTCCACTTTGACAGAACAATTTATTATGTAAGTATCCTTAGTGTTATGATCCCTGTAAAAAAAATAATTGTCTCCTTACTTTGCATTGTTTATAAAATAAGAGCTTTGGCTGTGAGATGTACTACATATTGCGGTAGAATAATCACAAAATAATTGCATGTAAAATGCTAGAAGAATAAATATCAGTTCTTATTTGCTATTTATTTAATAATTTCAGAGATGACTTGCTACTAAAGCCCGAATTCCACAAAATACTCCATCGTGGTTCAGTGTGGGCTGCAGCTGGGACTGACCCTATGGGGCCTGTCCAAAGGTAGATTGTGGGTTTAGTCCTGCTCTTCACTGGACACAGTACAAATTGGATTAGGCCCCTTTTAAGAGATGTTTAAGCAAAGTGGAACAAAAGCTTTCAGGAAAGTGTGTTATTTTTTTAAACAGAAAACCATGTCATGCATATTCAAACAATAAAACTCAGGGGTTGATATGGCACGGGCTGATGTGACAAAGTGTAATGTTGCTATCTAGAGTCCAGCCATACTTGGATGGGGGAAGAGTTGGGTTTTACTCCAGGAAATCCAAGCCTGGTAACCGGGCTGGTGTGGTTCTGGGGCTGTGCTCAGCCTAATGCCTCTAGGACACGTGTTTGCCTTAGTCTTGCTGGCTGCGAAGGTCTTCACTTATTCCTAGGTAACGCACCCCAAAATGGTATCTGAAGCGGTCAGAAGTTCCAAGCAAATGCATCTTCTCTAAAGCCACGTCCGGTAAGTCCACCCCGAGAGTGCTCTGAGCCCCAGTGAGCAGCAGCTGCTCCGTGCAGGGCGCTTGCACCCGTGCCCAGAGGCGCCCGGCACGTCTGGCTTTGCGTCCAGACTGCAGAAGGGTTTGTGCAGCTTCAGTTTAGGGGCTCTCTTGAGAGAGCTGTGGCCAGTCCTTACCCAGGCAGGTGTGTTCCATGGCATGTTTGGTTAATCTAGCTCAGTGGGTTTCCTACAGTACAGGTGTTTTTATGGCTGCAAGCCACTGATTTGCCCCAGCGTGCTCAGTTTACGCACAGCAACAGTCTCCTTTGCAACTCCATCAAAGTCGCTGGAATTGACAGGAACTGAGTAAATGTAATTTGTTTATGTTGGTTTATATCTTATTACATCCTTCTCTTATGGATTTCACCTTTGAAGGCACTAGCTCAAAAGTGAGAGTATACAGACACCCTGCTCTAACTCATTTTCAGAGCATGCCACTCCTTCTAAAAGGGCAGTTTGTATCTCTCGAAAGCTAATGACATAGCAGAAGGAGCTGGGATGGAATGATGGGATTCCTGGACCCCTCTGTGGAGACTTACGGTGTGGCAGAGCCTATTCCCTTCCCGGCTTGACCTTCTGGGCCCTGGTCAGCAGCCTGCGAGCTGGCTTGGGAGCAGTGCGGTGAAGCAGGAGGCCGGAGTGTCCCGCTCCACCGGGAGTAATCCGGGCACTGCAGTCTCACGGCCGGGGCTGAACGGGAGCCCATGGACGGGGCTGACCGGGAGCCGCGGCCGCTCTTCCCGCCGGGATCGGTGGCTCGGCTCCTGCGGACGCCCCGCAGGCGCAAAGCCCTGGCATTTATTTACTCTCCGCTGGTGTTTCCCTCGCTGTGCTGATGTAACCAAGGCCGTTGCATAATGACCTAGTCCTCAAAATTACTTTCTCTTAGCTTTTGCCATATGAAAGGAGTGGAGCCAGCAACGCCGGCGGTGCCCAGAGCCAGAATTGCTGGAACATCTGATTCCTTGGCCTCGGACAAGCAGCTTGTCAGTCTTCTCACCCTGTTTGATAATGGGAATTTCAGAAGTGGGTGTACACACTTTTGTATTGACTGAGCAGATAAAACCAACAATTTTCCAGGCAGAACTCAGACTTTTGATAGACTTTTGCTTTTGTTTTTGTTAACAGTATGGGTCTGTGACCACGGTATTGCAGTAAAGATTTTTTATTTTAGGGAGTGAACTAAACAGCAACAGCCGTTATGCAATTTTCCAAAGAAATGTAAAATAACAACAAGGATTTCAGTGCTAAGTGGCACTTCGGGCTTTCTTTCAGATCTGAGGAACAGCTCTGTCAGACAGGAACAAATCTGCTAAAGCCAATGGAATTAGTTTGGTCTAAATAAGATTATAATTGGGCCTTTCTGTTTCTGCATTGCACAAAATTAAATCCCAGTAAACAACTTGAGGTCAAGTCTCCTCCTAGTTATGCCAGAACTATGTTGAAATTGGAAGAAATCGCCCCAAATTCACACTGCCTGACAGCCTACAGGATAAAATGGTTGAATATACATTTATGTTTCCTAGGTAGCCCTTTCATAACTTGATTTGTAATTAACAGTTCTAGTCTCTTACTAGAAATACTGTTCTTTTGGCTTCTTTGACTTCCTCGATGTCACTGCAGACATTCCTTCCCCTGAGCTGTCCCAAGGTGGGAGATTTCCCAGGCTGACCACAGCTAAATTGAGGTTTTTGTTCTGTGGGTTGTGGAACTGTAATGCAGAGATGCTGCTCTGGTCCAAATTTGGATCTGAACTCCCTCAAAGCATGGGATATTTGGAGGATTGTTTTTGTTTTTAAACCCATACAATTTTCTTGTTCTTATAAACAGTGTTAATTTTGGACTCACTCTATTAGCATACAGCCTAATAACAGAATAGCTGCTACTATCAACATATAATCATAAATATTTCTACTAATAGCCCAAGCCTGACATTCTGACTCTATCTAATTATGCTTAATAATAAATTGTAGTAATGCTTTGGACATATTTTTTTAACTGATGAGGCTGCTAATCAGTTTTGTTAAAGTGGCATTCACTGGGCTAGGGATTTACCTTGCTTGAAGGCAGCATTAATTCCTGGCTAAAAAGATGACTATCTTGAATTTCTGGAATCATCAAACTAACCTTTTTTTTTCTTTATTCTTTGTAGTGCAGTGAGGTGCATTGAAAGAAATCAATTTATGGGAAACAGTCTGTCTATAGAATGAGAAATAGTTTTGGGGTAGGTCTTAGTTAATTTTTGCTTTCTGAAGTCTTTGCTGAGTTAACAGCTTAAAGTGTCCTTAGAGCACAGAATGAGAGCTAAACTGAATGACCTGTGACCCTTTATTGTCACAGAAGCAGTGAAGTGCCTGTGTCTAAGGCAGGTCTATGTTTGGAGGCAAATTTTCTCTAGATAGGAAGGGCTGAAAATAGGAAGCTGGTTTCCATTCTGTTTTTCCAGAAGAGTGTGAGTGTTTTGGCTCCAAAAGAAGGCAGGGAGTAGACACAGAGCTTTTGCCTGTTTTCAACAGGATATCCCACTTCACTCTTGCCTGATACCTACTTCGTGGAATATGTTCTGCAAATTTGCCTTCTAGCACTGGTTTGTTATGGAAGCTTGTCCAGCATCTTTTCTGCTTTGGTGAGACAAGGCTTGGCTTTGTGAGACCTGCAGGAGTTGTGGATGGTTGACTTTGACCAATGTGAAATGATGGTTTCATGTTCAGTGCCTTTGCTGAGCTACCACTGGTGCAAACTGCCTCCATAGAACAAGCCCTGTTTAAACTTTTCTTAAAGGATTGAGGAAAAAAAGTTGGTCTCTGGCAATGAAATGCTGTTTTTATTTTAGGCATTTCAATGTATGAGTGAGGAAGTAATCTGATTAGCACATTTGCTAGAGAAATGAACCAATGGGAAGGTGAAAATATTAATAAAAGATAGAGTTGATTTATACTCAAACTGGCCTTTAAATTTGCAATATATGCTGTAAGAACATGCTTATATAACCTCTATTTCTATTCATAAAGGTTTATGTGGGTCTATATTGAATTATGCATTTAAAATTAATCCACTGAGGCAGCCCACTGAGATGCCACTTCTCATTTAGTAACTGCATTAAGGACTTTGTGCTTCATTTAGAAACTGTGAGAAGCTTGCTTTGTGCTGAGGAGAGGAACTGGCCTGCCAGATTCAGATTGGCTATTATAGGGTCTTTAAAACAACCATCTCTCTGTCTCTCTCTTTCCAAGTTACCAGTAAAACTCTATTCTTGACTCGTGTGACGCGACTCATGCAGCCTGGCTGAACCTGACAGACCCAACCGACTCGTGTCAGATTCTTAGAAAAGATTAATGAAGATTTTCTTCAGGGGTTGGGAACAGCTGATTCTGCCTTTGCAAGGCTGTGGGGACCCAGAATGAGCAGACACACGCATTAGGGTTTTTTACCGGCAGCTGTAATTCAGATTTATTAAGTGTTTTGTTTGTGCAGCTTTCCAGTTCCTCAGACATTGCAAAAGGGTCAAGAGCTCTTCTAGATGTTTACATGGATTTTATTCTAAGAAATCTTAGACTCTTAATTTGTCTGATTTGCATTCTTCAGAGTGCAATTATGCTGCAAAAATGGCATTGTGAGGCTCTGTTTTGTGTCTGAACTAAACAACCTCTTTGCCTTTAAAATAAAAGCATACTAGTTCTGCATATCCACACTGGTGTAAAATACAGATTGATGTATCTACAAAGCCTATCATCTTGTTGATCACAAAAAATGACTCGTGAGAAAGAGTGCCTTAATTTAATCTGGGCAAACGTGTTGTCTTCCTATTCTACTTTTGGTTATTTCTATTATTAAGATAATGCTTTGTGGCCTTAGTTTAAAAAACTTGTGAAATACCTGGCAAGGCTCAGTTTGTATTTCTCATTCTGGGAACTGTGCTCAAGATGCTAAAATATTCAAGTGTCTTCTGAATAATTAAGAAGTTAATTCTGTGAATACTGACACTGAAGAAGTTTCTTTCGTACAGAGTTGTGTATCTTCTCTTCCGTATTTCCCACTGCATTGTTCCCCGTCCTTGTATTCTCCACTCCACCTTGCAGATAGTCCAGAGTCACCTGGAAGTTCACCACCTTCTCTCTGTGTGCACCTGCATGTTGGGTGATAGTCTGGCAGGTTGAAATTTGAAAGGAGGTGGTAGAAATATAAAAAAAAATTGGTTAAAAGTCAGCCACCTTGTTCAAAACTTCTCAGAGATGATGGACATGCAGGACCATATTGTAAGTGAAGCTCTGTATAAATGCAGGCTAAAAGTATCAATATTTATAAGAAGAACATCCTCTCATTTTTACATTGTCTCCATTTACCAGATGTGTTTTATTTGCTGTTTATTTTTGTGTGAGAGAATTAATATGTGTGATTTACTAGAGGGAAGCTAAGTTGAAAAAAGGGATTTTTATATAAGTACAGAAAGTGCTTATTCCCGTGATCATTTTTATCTGCTACAGGATTAAATTCCATAGTCTAGATTCAGCTGCTATAAAAAATTTGTCTCTTGCAGGTGTGACTGTGCTCTCCTAGATGAAGGTGTC
This sequence comes from Tichodroma muraria, assembly GCA_013390105.1. NCBI lineage: Eukaryota > Metazoa > Chordata > Aves > Passeriformes > Sittidae > Tichodroma > Tichodroma muraria. The sequence goes on along the minus strand of WAAG01059237.1, from coordinate 20,466 downwards.
ACTGCTGCAGGGTGTCACACAGCCAGTCCCAGAGAATACTTCAACTACCAGGGTAGATACTTTAAGTAAAATGCAGAAGGTAAATAACATCTATATATAATAGACATTATCTTAAAACAGTCTAGCCTTTGACAGATATGTGATAAAATTAAGACTGAAATCCTCAAAGTTATTTAGGTGTCTCATTAATGCAATGGAGAACTGCATGTCTGAGTATTTAGGGACCTGAAGTTAAATCAGAAAATAATGAACGCCTTGAGGAAATTATTATCAAAGGTCAAAATAGATTAGAAACATCTTCCTTTAAGTCTCACCATTTTAAGGGCTCCTTACAGGTTTATTTGTGTTTGGATTAAGGGTAAATAAGATCATAAAATTAAATGTTCATTTTGATATGTGAAAAGCAACTGGTTGCATAACTGTCGAGTTATGAAACCTATATTTTTGTCCTCTGCATTCTGAACATCTGTGGCCTATATTTAATTGTAGTTTTCATCTTCAGTTTGAAGAAACAATGTTTAGCCTGAAGACAAAAGTGATCTGTGTAGTGAAATCAGCTAAATAGTGTGGCTGAGTCTCACTTACTAATGGAAAAGGCATTTTTATACATGTTCTAACTTAGAAATTTTATTATATTTGATAGTTTAAATACAGTTAAGACTACTCTGCTATACTGAACAATGTGAAGAATTAAGGTATTAAGACATGGAGGGATTGTACCTCAAGAGGAACAGGTGCATAAGGATAAAACATGGGGCCATATTGCAGCATTAATTTTTAAGCAGAAATCTGTACTGATTGCAGTAGGAAGTAATTCTGGTAAAATATTGATGAAAAGATGTGATAAGACCCATGGGCAGGAAATAAGGAAAGGTGCAAAGTAAAGCGAGCCAGCAGAAGTAGGGAAAATTATATGAAATGAAGAAACAAGAGGAATGAGCAACTTCACAAGTAATTCTCTTGAAAAGTCTGGAGAATGTTAGAGAAAGAAGGTTTTACATAGGGTGGCAACATGATAATGTCACCACCTTTCCCTCAGCAGTCCACCCAACCAACCAGACAGCTTCAGCCTGGGTTTGCAGCTGTGATCTGTTTTGGGTCCATATAATGGACTGGATGAGGTTTCTGTTTCAGTCAGCCTCCTTTTTTTGACATGTAATTCAAATCCAAATGCTAATCTGCATTTGTGACTCAGAAATCTCAAAGTGACATCCTTACCAAAGAAAGAAAAGATGGAGCCTTCATGTAGAAATAGAAAGGTGATGTTTGAAGGAGGTTTCTTAATTTTTAAAATGCAGGTAGTCAAGAACTTCTGAGATGTTTATGTTCAGTTTGCTTCCACATTAGTGTAGCTGTTAAATTCCAGGTCTCCACAGGCTTCTTAGCCCATGTCTGAGTTGCAAATCAAGCTGTCTGCAAGTATACACTGCTGAAAACAAAGCAGGTTAGGAAGATTTAATTTTAAAACAAATTATGTTGTTAGATGTAAATCTCAGGTTTCTCAGGTGCAATCTTGAGGAGAGATCTTGAGGTAAAACTACAGTTTTCTCCAAACACAATATGATTTTTTTCCACAGAGGTAAGGAATTTTAAACTCCAGTTTCTGCCTGCACATCTCAGGAAGCAGATAGTTGGTTTGTATGGCTTGGGATGGGCTGTTCAATAATGAGGTCTCCTTCATAGCTGTGGTATTAAAGAGCCTTATCTACGAGGTGTCCCAGTTAACCGAATTGAAGGTGGAAATATTACCATCTACTATTAAGATGTAGCTTCTTATATGCTGGCACAGACACAATAAGCATTTTGAGAGTTTTCTAACACGTTGCCATTCATTTCCCCACACTGGATCTGTAGATTGAAAAGAACACAAAAAAAGGAACCCTCAAACATACGCCAATAACACATGCATATTTATGCAGCCAGCAGTTCCCTTGTTTAAGGAGAATACTCAAAGAATTAAATTTCATAATTTTCTGAAATAGCAAGAACATTTAAAGAGCATCTGTGGATTAATCTGAATAAGTTTGTTCTGTGAATTGCTTGGAAAAAAACCCAGACTCTTCCTAGGTATTGCAACAAATTGTTCCCAGCACTTCAGCTTAATACAGTAAATGAAAAATCAGAGGAAGCAGCACAATATTGGATGAACCTGCTTCAGAACATTGGCTCAGGCCACAAAGAAAGTAATTAACAAGCTGAATGAAGCATTTAAGCCCACGCCTTATCATTTATGTAACTAACCTTTGAGTTTTGGACGCACTGGTATGCTGCAGTGAAGCCTACACAGTGTTTCTTTTATGTGTGTGTATTGAGCAAATGGGAAATGCATACCCTGCCATTTGTTTTTCACATTTTCAGCACTTATCAGAGTTCTCTGGCTGAGTGATCTTATATTGCAAAAATGTACGCCTCTTGGTCCTTTTTTCTGTAGTGCAGTATGAATCTAGACAAGCCTCAGCCTTGTGGTGTGTGGGGGGATGTATTCTACTTTTAAGGGTGCTTTTGAGCTTGTTTAAAGCATCATTAGTAACACTAGAAAAGAATTAATTGAATGCCACTTTTCACTAAAGAAATGAGCAACAAAGAGAGTGACGGGGATTCTGCAAAATCCTTGTTTATGGAGGCAGCCTTCAAAAACAGCTTTAAAAACAAATCAGGAATGCTGTGAACCAATGAGGTCTCCAAAGACGTAGTTTCCATCTTTGTCACACATCTGTTTTACCCATCCTGAGAAATACTGGGCATGTTAGGAATGCTGACTGCTGATGACAACATTAGTTTCCTACAGAGCTCGTGAGATAGAAGTGGAGTGTAACATCACCTCTGCACTTGGGAAATGAGTCATTTTGCTTATTAATGGTCTTGCTTTTGTCTCTCCCTCCTGTTCTTTTCTCCATCACTTTATAACCAGACTTATTTGGAACTCTTGTGAGACAAACACCATTTCTCCTTGGCGGGAGGAAAATAAAATAGCATACTTAACATGGTTATATAACACACTGCTACGCATGCCTAAAATGAGGTCATTTTGATTAATATATTTATCTGGTGTGCAGCTGTAACAGGACATGTAATTGTGATTAAAAGACCACCCTTTTCTTTAGTCTCTTTGCAATAGCCTTTGGTTTTTTCACTAATATCCCTGAACCTGATGGGAGTTAGTTGCTGGTTATATCATAATTTGTGCCCTTGGGCTGTAGTCCTAGCCTTCCAAACCTCGGAAAATCGTTGTAGTGTGGAAACACAATTTCCTTCCTCTCTTCTTTCCTCTGTCAGTAGTTAGGTAAGAATCCTGAACTAATTATTTTTATTAGAAGTAATCCAGCAACATATGCATAGAAGAAGGAAAGGGAACGGAGCAAACTGTGGAATTCCTTGAAGTTGGAAATGTTGCCGGATGATGGAGAAAGTAAAAGGATGAGAGGAGTGATAAAGCCAGTTACAGTGAGCCAGGAGAAAAAGTGGAGCAGCACGCTGCAAATGTCTAGTATCATCTGTGGGAAAGAGAGAACCGGTAGAAACTGCTTTTGGATACAAGCAGATGTATTTTTCTTTTGGGATGTTGAACTGCCATTCTTCAAAGTTCTGACGCATCCGGTTCTATTTCGGTTTGATGACTCCTAACTAGACACGTTAGGCGGCTGCTGCTCAGAAGCCAGCATTTAAAAACACTGTTTTTCTCTTCGACTCTTTCTGGCAAAAAGCTCGTTATTCAAGTACTTGCTCTAACCTTTAGTTACCCTGGTTGCATAACTGGAAAGCAGCATCCCACCATGCACTTCTGTGACCCAGTTGTGCCTTTCCAGTAGTGACTTTATGAGTTATGAAAGGTGTGTCTGCCACATTGCTACAGAAACATTTACTCTACTGACCCTGATTTCCTAAATATTATATAGTCATTGTTCACTAAGGAGTAAAAAACAATATAAAAGCATGTGAAAAAAACACCCTAATGTTGCTATGTTGAAAATCTGTGTATTATGCTGTTTAGCCTTGATTGTGTTTGGACTTCTCATTGATAAAAATAATACTTGTAGAACCAATTTTAAAATCATTAATGCTTCAGTAATCTTTCAAAATGAATTTTAGAGGGTACATTCAGTACTAATAGTCACAGTACAAATCATTGACTCATCCAAGGAAGAGCCGGAATAACAATTGCTTTGTTGAACTGATTTGCAGTCTAAATTGTGATATGCAGTTTTCACATTTTCTAGACTGTCTGAAGACTTGCTAAAATCCTTCCACATTATCGTATCATCTATTACCCTGTATTCTACTCATGATAAAGCCTCCCTGTGGATGAGAATGAATTTCTAATGTCACACAGAGAAAACTGTTTATTGCTAGCGTTACTTTTACAAAATCTTTCTGTAGCTCATAAAAAACATGAAAGAGACATGTGCTTGGTTTTCTTTGCCATCACATAATACAGCATAAGTCAGTTATATAAATAAAGTCACTTACATAAATAGCTTAATTCTCCTTTCATTTATATGGAATTATAAATCAAGAGCAGATCTACTGAAACAAAAGATGTTACACTGGCATTAACTCGGTATTGACAGCATGTGCGTACTTTCATTATATAGATTCTTTCAGCCAGTGATTTTTGGGCTTTAACAACTTGAAAATCATCCTATCCTAAGAAGTATTTAGTATATGTCATCTGTAGGCTGGTCTTCATAGCAAAGCTTGTTCTTTACATCAGTTTTCTAGTAGCCTCTGTATATTAATTTTTGGTATTAATATACAATTTATGTAGTTAAAATATAACATTAGTCTAGTAAGCACAATGTAACCACTTCTTCTGTTGTGTAGGTTTTAGAAAACTTGATATTAGTGACTGATGATAAAAGCCTGTTTGAAAAATCAGAAAGACCTTTAAAAACCCATCCTAACCCTACAATAGTTTAGTAAAGCAGTTTCTAGTCTTCCTTCATCTATACATGTGGCCAAGAGGTTGAGAGATGGCATTCCTTACCTTGTCCTTGGTTGAGAGTAGGAGGGAGCAAAGACCAGGCAATCCATGGTTCCTACAGTAGAGGCTAAAGAACTGTTGGAACGAAGAAGTCAGCACCCCTTTTGAAGATAAAAAACTGTTGCCATTATACCTTTCACCCAATCACACAGAGAACCATGGCACAGTAAGAGATGCTCCAGGATTTTGTAGCACCTCATTCACAGAATGAAAGCATGTTACTGACAACACTTCGAAGCTGTGGCAGGTCACAGCCAGGAGCTGTCCCATGGCCTGCCCTTCCCTTTGCCCAGCGTGGCACAGGGTCCTGAGCCCACGCACAGCAAAGCCTGCACAGGGTCTTGTGTCAGGGAGCTGGGGAGCAAAGGCTCACTGGAAGCAGTGGCTTTCCTTTAACTGCTTTACAGGATAGAAATCATCCAAAATTGCTAATGATCATTTTAATATGAAGCGTTATGTAAGCGTAGATGACTTTAGCATATTTCAAATACCATTTGAATCAATCTGTGTAGGTACGCTGTTATAAAACAGGACATAGTGAGAAAGTAGTTGGGAAATATTTTGCTATCCTATATTTGGGTTAAATTCTGCTTCATATTGCATCTAAACCCCTCTTTTTTATAACCACTCAAAGCTTTCAAAATCAAAGTTATGTTAAAAACAATAGTTTAAATCAACACGCTCCCAAGAGAAGCTCCAGTTTTGACTATTTGCTATTTCCTGATAAAAATGCACTTCAACCAAAACTTCCTCTGATCAGACACAAATATATTTTGTTACAGATAACAGTGGCCTTGACATAATGAGCTGTAGGCTCACCACAGGCCTTAGCCTGTGCCCTGGATTCTAAAGTAAATGCAGAGCCTGAACAAGCTTATATAAGAGGCCAGCAAGGCAACCTCTGACCCCAGCAGTGGCTGGGGCTTAAGCAGCAAGTCACAAGCAGGCTACATCTTGCTTAAACGGCAAGGCAAAAGAAGCAGCTCATACATATGTAGCTTGCAAAAAATTCTCAAATCTTCCTCTTTTTTGTCGAATAAACTCTTAGTATTAGGTTTATGAATAAAGGGATTCTCTAGCTTTCTCTGTGAAGTTGAGTTTGATAGCCCTATGGAACTTCTGAAGTGGTCATCACTGAGAACAGTCCTTTCATCACAGACACAGCTTAAATGTGGCTGGGATGGATTCCTGCCTGAGACTGTAAATGAAAAGGAATGCTGGCCATAGGTTTAAATCACAGCAACTGTAAAGCAAATAGCAATGCATCAGAGGAACCAGAGCTCAGAGAAGTGCAGGGTACTGCAGTAAGTCAGGCCTTGTTCAGCTCCCATTCTTTTTACTTTACCACAGCAGCAAAGGAAGAGAGGAGGGGAAATAAAACCAAGCCCAACTCCCCCTCAGAAAACAGCAGCACTTGCTATCCTCTTTTACAACATCTGAGGCTTGAACAACTTAATTTATATGGTTTGGCTTCTTCACTTCAAGTGTTGTGACTGAAGGATATAAGAGTTGTTCTTTGTTCCTTTATCTAAAACACCTACGAACAGCAGCTCCCGTGTAATACTTGTTCACCTCTGTAGTTGTTATGCAAGCCAAAGAGTAAAGAAGACAAAAATTTTAATTAGGAAACAACTCTCCACACAGACTTTGTTGGTACAACATAGTTATAAGTACATCTACAAACACATACAGTTTCTTTGGACTACGATTTTTTAAAATATATTTTATATGACAATGCAAACAAATCCAGAAAAAACATATTACTTCAAACTCATGTAGAGGTAGCTGAACAGTACTCTGTCCAGTGATATGAGAGTATAACTTAAGTTTCATTTCAAGTTCATTACAGTGCACAAAAGGATGTTTTACAAACAAATGGAATATACAAGTCCACAAAACTTTTTATTTAAAATGGCTTGATAGATATATTTCTGGCACTCTTGTAACCACATAGCTTGATGGAATTAAATTAGACAAGTATATGGTTCCAAATTAAGACATCTTACACAGTCTTTTGCTCCTCTTTTTTGTACTTATCCCGTTCCTTATCAGGGAATTATAGAAGCTATTACATTGTTTTTGCTACACTTCTGCTCTGTAAACCTTTGTTCTGCAAACTGAATGTAAAGATTAAAAGGTGCATATGTTTTATATTTATAAAATATATGGCTATGACTGTTAAAAAGCTCAAGAATGGCAATAACAGAATACAGGCACTTCTATGTGAGGGTTACTTTAGACCTTATGAAAATCCAACATTAGTAAGCACTTCACATGATACCTGGATGAGTAAGTCAATGTAATAGTTCAGGTTTTTATTATCCACCATTTTAATCCTGTCTAAGCAGATTAGTTTCTTTCTTCTTTCAGACAATATTTATTTAGCAAAGTGTTTCAAGAGAGTGACTTCACTCAAACTACCATTTTGCTATTGCCACAAGACTTCCAGTGATTTACTAGGCTTTGGAAATAAATCCCAGCTCCTAAACTATGTGCTGCACTAGTTACAGTTTCAGTTGTGAATTAAATGAGAACTAAGAGGGGGTTGAAAAGAGGGATTGTGTTCACCTCATGTAGGACTTGGGGGAAATGGGGAGCACTACCCGAATGCATATAAGTCCATGGGGTTTTTATGCACAAAACCCCTATAGTTAATTTTCACTTTCTTTTTTAAATAAGTGTTTGTGAACATGTTCTCCATTCCTAAACAGTGCATTTAAATACAACTCCTGTCATTGATTTAAACACCAGTAAAACTTCAGCACCAAGTAGAAATCATTAAAAAGAAAATTTTTCACAATGAGAACAATCAGCCATTGGAATAATCTTCCCAGGGAAGCGTTGGATTTTCCAACATTGGACCCTTGTAAGATTTGGCTGGATAGCCTGCTGGACCATCTTGTCTAGACCATGCTTTTGCCAAGAAAAGTTGGACCAGCAGACCTTGAGGTCCCTTCCAACCTGGGATTCTATGATTCTGTGAAAAGACCATCTAAACCAGAACTCAACTCCATGAAGCTCTCTCTACAGCACAGATTAAGACAGACCTGCTACATCCAAATCCACTTTTCTTTTTAAAATTAAAACAATCTTTGGATTAATAAATCCACGGTTGAGGTGCTCTGTCAGTCAGCAGTAGCAGAGGACAGAAGGACGGCCGAGCAACACACCAGCATTCAGCCCCACAGCTGGCATCTCTTATTGCTACATTGTCATGGAAGATAGCAGCACTTGAAGTAATCACAGGAAAAAAGCAACGGGAACTTTTACAACTAACACCAGAATGTCACTTAAGACTTAGCATAAAGGCCTATCACGCCATTTTATCATTCCACTATTAAAACTACTGAACTACTGTCTAAGCAGCCTATGCATTACTTATGCCCCCACAATGATTAATCAATACTTCTGGCCACACAGGAAATGCAAGTTTGAGTCATGATTTGGTTTGTTGGGCTTTTTGTTTTTAGCAGATGAGCAAGACTGGTTATAAAACTGGGCTTGGTGTCTAGAAAAATGTGAGCAGCTTAAATAAAATATTCCCCCAATTAGTATTTTATGCGATCAATGCTATTTCTATAATTAAACTGAAGGTATTTTTAAATCTGTTCAGCTGTTTATTCATGCCTGTGATAAATGTTGCATTTACATCCTTGTACTTATTTATGCAACTGAAAAAAATCAGTGATAGTGTGGCATACCTAGATTTTTTTTTTATTTTAAACATCATTACTGAGACTTTACCATCTCAACATAATGAAGGCTAAGGGTACTCCTTGTCCTGTTTTTTCTGGACAGGTTTGTGTTCTCTAGCATATATCTTTCTCAGTATTGGTTTTCATTTCTGATGGAATTTGCAGACTTTAGCCATTAATCTAGGATGTGTGGCCATAGAGCAAGCAGCCCCAGCAAGAATGCTACTGTACCTGTACAGAAGGAATTTTGATTTGTTGTGCATATGCAGATCACCTGCTTGCATTACATGCAGTAGGTCCAGTGTTTCCAGGCTGCAACAAATGCACTGGGTGTTCACGATGCAGGGCATGTACACAAGTCTCTGCTTGGAAATTCTGGCAGCTTTACTCAAGGCTAACAGAAAAGACAATATTCACCTTTAAAATCAAGGATTCTTTCCATGACAGTTTCTAAAACAACAAACTAGGCAGAATGAGTATGTAGAAGACACAGCATGCAGGATAAAAAAATAATTACATCAGTGAGAAAACAGTTTAAATTAGGTATTTAAGCTCCTTTTCTCACAGATAAGAGTAACAAAAGTGGAAGCTTTTTTTCCTGTGGGAGCAATATGAAACACTTATGCTCTGCAATAGTACATAATGGTTTGTGGAAGAATCGCATTTAATGCAGCTTCACTTCCAAACGAGTAGAAATCACTTTGCTGTTGCCTTATGAAGACAAAATGCCATGGCAGGTGTCAGCCCCCATCACTTGGTACTGTTCAGAACCTGTAGGTGTTTTTATACATTGTTTACAGCATCCCAAGTACCACTCATGGAGGATGTGCAGCAGTCCAGCAGTATGGAAGGAAGTTACAGCATTTCCAAAGCAGCCCAATGCAAACAGGATACAGATTCCGTGTGCACCTCAAGGGTGAAACGTGCTTGTCTTCCATTTGTTTCTTTGGTGCCCTTATAAAAAAGTTCTACAGAATTTAACTAAAAGAGAACAAAGGTAGCTTTATGGAAACTACTTTTAACTAATGAATATATCTGATGAGATAATGGAAAAACATGCAGAAAAATGACATTAAATTCTACTGCATTTTTTTTCACATAAAGGCATGAAATGGCAGAGTGCTATCCTGCGTAAAAAAACCCAAAGACATTTATAGCATTCCATAACATTCTCACTTCATTCTAGTTTTTGCCACTGAAAAGGAAAACAGTAGCTTAGCATAAAAGGCCCAGTTTTGCTCACATTGAAATCAGTGAAAGTCAAAATCAGATGGAGGTAAGAGCAGTCCCAGAAATTGGTACATTGTAAGCAATAAAAGCATCAAAACAAGTATATGAACTGTTCATTAAAAAAAAAAAAAATCAGAACCAAGATACTCCCTGTTCTCATTTCTGCCCTATTTTTACCTGCTTTATAGCTAGAAGTAATCACGCTAAAATTCACTTGCTTTCCTTGGGAGATAACTATTATTAGCAACACTACCCAATCTCTTAAGAGAAAAGCAATGGCTGGGTAGAGATTTGAAGCTAACAGAAACCTGAAGATTGGGGTGAAATAAATAGCATTTATTACAACACAGTCCTTCTTATGTGACACAAACTACCCTCTGAGTCCTACAGTTCAAAATAACTCCCAACTCCCCCCTCCCCCTCCCATACACACTCCAAAGCCAAATCCCACCAAACAGTTAAAAGAAATAAAACTCATCTTAACAGCAACAAGAGTTGATGGGGAGGGGGGGGAAAAAACCCTATGTATTAACCTACAATGAAATGACACCAGTAATTCCAGTTTTCTCTAGGATAAGCCACTTTCCACATACTGCAGCTCTTTCTTCGCAGCTATTTGTAGCCATTGTCCATTTTTGCAAGAAAGAGTTCAGATATAAATTCAACTTCAAGTTATTCTGTTCTGTGAATTATTAGGGATTAGATCCTTCTGTCACCACTATGGTCAATTCCCACTGACATCAACCATCAGTACTTGGATTTAGCCAAGCACATAAACACATGCTTAAGCAGGTGCTTGACTGTTTGGTTGCATCAGGAACCTCACCACAAGCATAGGATGAACCTTCAACAGCTGTGCTTGAATTAACTCGGACAACCTGTGTATTCAAAGACTTCAAGGCAGGACATTTTGGGGGCATTCTTAAGCTACAGTACAACTGGGGATGAGTAGAAAAACATTCAAAATATTTGAACACAAATAACTGAAAAATTATCAAAGCAGTTGCTTGTGCACTGCGAGATTCATCATTTTTGCCCCCAGCCATAAATACAGGGTAAAAACACTATAAATAGAGCAGCTCACTTTCCTTTAGTGAATGAACACATAAATAAGATACATTTTGAAACAAAAAAAATCATAGTGCAAAAATAAATTATCAAACAGAAGTTGTGAACATTATTTTACACAATGCTATAGAAAACCTGAACCATTTGAATAAAAGACTTTGCAGTTCACTGAAATAATGCATTAACCTTATTATTCCTGCTTCACATTAAACTGCACAGTTTATCCTTTATCCACTAAAAAATAAAAATAAAATAAATTAAAAAACCCTTAGGATTTTTAAAAGGTTTATGGCAAACAAGATCACTTTTTGTTCTATCACATTTGTTATTAATTTAGCAGTGCAGTGATTGAATACTCGTCTCAGCTCCAAATGGAAACTACTGAAGTATCCATAAACATCCCCTGCTCTTTATAACTCATTCTCCTTGAAATTCAGGCTTGAAACACCCTGACACTCAAATCTGTAAGACATTATTGCAGTAAGATGAAGTTACAGGAGACAGTCTGCAGTCAAGGACTGTGGGAGACTCCCAGCTCTGCTCCTCACCATCACCGTGACCTCGTACGAGACATGAACGTGAGGACTCGTCTGATGCCATTCAAGCGGTCTTTGAGGGACTTCATGGCAAGGAATGGGAGCTGAGCTCTGTTCTCAAGTGGAAGGACAGCCAGGACCCACCAGCACCAGGCTGGACCATTGGGGTTAGCCTGCAGACAGGGGAAAAAAAAGAAAATAAATTAGAAGTCAGGATTCATATAGCTGGTAAGGTCCTGTTTTTGAGGCTCTAACTCTGAAAACACAGTTTTTGATAGCAATGTAGCAAGTAGATCATTTCACTGCCAGCCTAATGGCTTGTGGATACTGGTCAGCCTGAAACAGATTACAAACAAGTGGCACCTTTCCTAAAAATAGGATTTAAAGGCATTTCTACTGCTAGCAACAATTTATAGGCTGGGCCTTCTGGATTTTTTTTAATCTATTTTTTTTCCCTATGTTATTACTGACCCAGCTCTTTAGGATTCCTATCTTCCTTCTCCACACTTTATGATACTACCTCGTATTTAACTCTTGCTATATTCTGTTATTTTAGGACCCCACCATTTGCAGTCCTTTAACAAAAGTAACAAGTTTCCAGTTGCCTATTTACTCTCAGTCATTTAATTGGGGAAGTAAGGCAGTTCAGGCAAAAAGGCAGTTCAGTCTCCTGGGATTAATGCAGTGAGGTAAATAGTCTCAAAGTTATCAAGACTAAATATGAGCTTCTTCTCAAGACTAAATATGAGCTTCTTCTTCACAACTGTGCTACTAAAGCTCTTCACAACTGTGCTACTACTGGTGTGTGGCAACAGTATTTAGAGGCTCAGCTTACGTGGGGTAAATGCAGAGTATTCATATTTTCATCTTAAAACGCAGTGCCTGCCAGCTTATCGGATATCCCTGCTATTTCTGTCTCTAAAAGTTACATAAGCCACCGATTCTGGATACCTGTGGGTCAGGATCCTTAGCTGGCATTGGACCAAAATGACTGAGAATTCGACTTTTGAGCGCTTGCTTGAGGGAGTTAAACCATGTGTAAGCCTGATCATAGACAGAGTCATGGAGAACAAGCAATGCAGCATACTCTTGTCCTTGCACCTGGAATGAGAAATGAGAGGGGAAGGTTACTGTTAGTTCAGTCTGCATGTTGGGGAAGGCGCAGGATTTTCAGGGTTGTGTAGGGGGAAGGAAAACAACAAGAAAAGCATGCCAAAAGAGTTCTGGAATAAATACTGAGAGCTCATTTGGTGTTTCCCCTTCTGATGCCCCTCCCCTATCCAAATTCTTCATTTTGCCTGTATTCTAATCCAAAAATATCTATTTGTAGAATTTGCACTTTCTGGATTGTTGTATGAAAAAACCTTTACACAAACATCGCACAGAAATGGAAAAAGAGATTATACAAAGTTGTTTTTTTTTTAAAAAAAAAACAAAACAGTAGAGCCTCATTTTATCTTCTCATTACATACCAAAAGCTCCTAAGAATTAACACAAGCAATTTTGAAGGTTATGGTGCATCCAGTCCTGCTGCATCTTACCTGAATGGGGATTTTCTAACTGGCTTCCATACAAATGTTGTCAGGTTCCCCCTCCACCCTCCTATAAACTGCAGCTATTCTGTCTAGAAGAGCAGTAAGATCTCATCCTGGATTCACTTAGTCTTGTCCTCTGATAAATACCTCCAGGAAACACTCTTCAGTACATGGGTGTGTGTGCTTGTGCTAACTATTACGTGTCCCACCTTAACCATGAGCAGTTATTAAATACTACAAATCTGTTTTATTAGAAACTTCTAAAAAAAACCCTCACAAAAAACATACATGCTTAGAATTTCACATGTAATAAGGTTTAAATTAAATATTTCTAAATATACCTTTTGATCCTCAATGTACTCAATATCTGCTGTATTATATCCATCACGCTGGCTGTGCTGGATCACCTTAAATCTCCTCTTGCCAATGCTGTCTACAACAGAGCGACCATCAGCAAAGAATTCAACATTTCTTATCTCCAGAATGCAGCCATAATCTGCAAACCTATTGAAATCAGAACAAAAGCAAGTAAACAAGTCTTACTCTCTCCACCCTGAGTTCCACAGAGCTGCCATACAGCCAGTCCCTACCACAAAGGTATTTACCAATGTCAGCTCATTTCTATTGTTCATAGCACTGACCTGCTGTAGTTCAAATTATTCCACAATTGTTTGCAAAACTATCAGGAAGATTCAGACTGTCTAATCTGATTAATGCTAACTGGATGTTTTGGAATACAGGGGACATCTTATGAAACTGGAAGATATACAGATCAGAAGCAAACTTTCTCCATAATCCAATATGTTCAGTCAATTTGTACAGAAGGACAAGTGCAATTCAGAATATCAGCATTATGAAAGGACTAGGAAATCTATGAAGAAAAAACTTTTGCATAATTTCAGCAGATTTTACTTTGCAGCTGGGTATTTTCTGCAAATTGTACTTTTCATAGAGTATACATACCCAGTGGGTTTATAGCATACAAAGAAGGGAGAAAAGCTAAACAGAGAGTCTAACATTGAAGTCAAATTACCTAAGACTGACTGTAAATGGCTCAATGTAAATGCTTAGAACAGCAAGGACAGTAAGGATAAGAACAGTAAGGATTAAGAACATATCCCGTAATTTAAGGAAATTTAGCCCAAGAACACACCTTACTGCCATTTCGATTTCTTGTGCCAAAACATTCAGCAGATTTCAAAGCAGGAGAAAAATACACTTTCTTTTCATGTGTTACAGGAGGTCTGCAGCTCAATCACGTTACGTTCAGTTATGAGTGTTTTGAGAGAACAGACCATCATTTTAGTCAGAATCCCAAGTGCTCAAGAGTAAAGATTCTGTCTCCTCAATGTCATTAGCCTGCACAATAAGGAAGAAACTTTCTCTGCTGGAAAACTACCAGAGATATTACAGCCATGGACCTTTCTGCACCTCTCCACTGGCTCCAGACTAGGTGGGTAGCTCACACGGTCCAAGCTCTTCACTCACCCCTTGACAGGGTCGCTGATGCACATCCCAAACTGTTTGGTGCCAGTCTCCATGCACCTCCGGATCATCAGCCGGTAACACGGCTCAAAGATGTGCAAAGGACAGGGGACTGTAGGATAAGCCATTGTGCACACAAATATGGGAACATTCTTATTGAGGCTGTAAGAAAGGAAAAACCAGACATGACGTTTTCCCAAACTACTGACACGTAAGTCTCATTCTTCAAAATTATGACATCTTTAAATAGAAATTATAACATAACATCTTCAGAATAAAATTCTTAATGGAATAAAGAAAGCTAAAATTATTGGTAAAAGCTTAATTACTTTCTTAATGGAGTGGTAAAAGCTAAAATTACATTCCCTTTAACTGACTAAATACTCTAGAAAATTATATACCACTTAATAGCAGACAAATTTTTCATTAAGCTTTCTGGATTTGCTAGTGAAAGCATTATTGGATCTCTAGTATTGCTTTTATTTATTTTATTTCCCTTAATCACATTTCTTCCGTATCCAGTATATTCCCAACCCTGTCAGACTACTTCTACCTATTGTCTCACTCTGTGCCTTTCATAGAGGTCCACTGAAAGCAGACACATTGCTTTGTACTTTGCTTTATAAAGCAACCTTCTGGATTTCTTCTTCTCTTTATTCTTTAGCACACTGTCTAGTTTTTATGCTCAATCAAGCACCGTTTCACCTGGACCCTGTTCTCTGAAATCACATGATACAGAGAAAGAAGCTCCATCAGCATATCAGCTGTGTTCCACAGCAGCCAGAGCCATTCACAGCTAACAGCAGCAGAATTAGAGATGGGATTTTACATAAATGGATTACATACTTGGAAAGCTCTGCTATTTCCTCTTCATAAATCTTTCTCCTTTCAGTGAGTTCTTCTGGAAGATATCTGGCTATCAGCTCCTCCATTAGCACTGTTTTACAGTATTTCCTCATAGCCAAGCACTGCAGTAAGAACACACACAAGCAGCTAGAGAGAACATCCAGCACTTCACAGTGTATGGTGCCCGTGCAAAGGGCATCATCCATTATCCCCATTTTCTGATGGCTGTGATTCTATCATCTGTTAAACTTGCCACTAAAGAGTTGTTTTATGAACTATTCTCTGTGTTACAGACATTTACTTGGGAAATCTGGAAAGTAAAAATCACCTACAGATTTTCTAAGCGCAGGGCTGGTCCTAAGTTTTGAACAGAGACTAGCCATGCTTGGCAACTCACAAGAGCATTTCAAAAGTCACGTTTTTCCTGAGTTATGTAATATTTCTTCTGTGTTAGGAAATATCAAGGCTGTCTGAAGGTGAAGTTGCTCCTATCACTTGCACTTATGCTGAAAAAATCCAAGGATTACCTCTGAGAGCCCTTCCTTGCACAAGGGACATTTTGGGTTGTGATCCAGGCATCTCTCCAGACATTTGAGACAGAAGGTGTGCCCACAAGGTGTAGTGACAGGTTCATAGAAGAGCCTGGATTGGAAAATCCAAGAGCAAAAGGACAACAATATCGTGTACTAAAGTAAAAGAAAAAGGTTGCTACCAAAAAAAGCTGAATTCATTCACTGACTTTACTGACTACTACAGGGATAAAGTTGCTTCTTGCTTGTAATTTCTTCAACCAACTCTGCATTTATTCAGCTTACAGGCTTTTTTTATTGCCACCCAACATGAAAGGCAGCCCATGAACTCTGACTTCAGTGAATGTGAGGGACAATATTGTCATGAACTTCCAACAAGCAAGCATTTAATTTTCCCCTGTGTGAGCAATAAACAGAACCAGAATTTGGACCATCTGACTTCACTAATGAAATTAGCCAATACTTGCACAACTATTACTGAAATTTGGTGATTACTTGTATGTGTAGAGCTAAGCACAAAACACCTATTTGCAGTAATAGCCCACATCAGTAATTGCAACAAACTGGGACTTGGCAGCTCTGGAATAAATGGTGGAACTCAAAGATCCTGGAAGTCTTTTCCAACCTAAACAATTTTATTATTCTATTATTGCCAGCTCTAATGGGTATTTTGGTTTTTTAATAGAGTTTTTAACCTTCAAGTGACTGCTTTTCTGGAAAATAGTGACAGGAGGCTCATGTTTTATCTGGAAGAATATTTAAATATATAAGGCCAGGTCTTCAAAGTATTATGGTACCTCTTCTTTACCCATTTCAAGGACATCTATGACACTTTTCATGTAAAGATTTTTTTACTTATTATGATTATGTGATATTGCAAAGTCATGTTTCCTTGACAATAAAGACATTAAGGAGATGTAAATAATACAGAAGTTTTTTTAAAAAATAGAAACAATTCAAATCTAGAAACTAAATTGTCTGAAATACACTGTATTTTACAACATACTGTCTAAGCATTTTTAGGTCTT